>CM069907.1:32171069-32476667 GCA_036172215.1 Camellia granthamiana
CTTTCAATTATGTTTACCCCCTTTTAAATCACCTTAAGAACGGGTATATTTGTATGATTTTTATAGTTGAGCGATCAATATAAATATATTCATAAATGAAGGGAATAAAGTAATATTCAATAATAGTTGAGGGGGTCTTGGTATAATTAATCCTATTTTAAAACCAAATATTCATTAAAATGACTTTTTTTTAAAAAAATAAAATAAAATAAAATTATCACATCATGCTAACACTGTTTTTGTATAAATAAAATATTTCAATATGTACATGTATGTTTGTTGCCAACCATATGTGCAATAGGTTAATGAAATGAATCAACTATTACTTTTAGGAAAATGTTTGGCAACTCAAAATTTTGTGGCTCAAATGGCTCAAATCTGTCAAAACAATGTCGTTTTACACTCAAAATCTGTCAAAACGACGTCGTTTTAAGTGATTTAAGCCACAAAATTTTGAACTACCTAGCATTGTTGTTACTTTTATTTCATATATGGCTGTCCTATGAAAACAGTATTTAAGAGCATCTTCAACCATTGTTACTATAATGTCATTGTTATTGTTATAATTTGACAATGAATAATACTATTTTGCCAAATTATAGCAATGATGCTTCAATGGTCAGTTGCTATTTTGGCAAATCTTAACCAACTTTCCCTCTAAGTTTGTAAGTGTTGTTTGGATATAGGTTTTTTGTGATCTTATTGTTGTTTATTTTTTGTCTTTAGTAATCTTTTTTTAATTGTTTGTAAAAAAAAAAAAATTATATATTTATATTATTCCTGGCTAGACAAATATAAAAAATAAAAAAAAATTTGAAAAATTGGAAAAAAAATTAAATATAATTCACCCCACCAAAAAATATATCACTAAATATTTAATAAATTATACATTACAAAAATAATATTACATTCTGTTGTAGAAAATACTGGAAAAAAAATGAAATTTCATTACAAAATAAAAATAGCCATTTTTTTACTTCCAAATTAAAATAGAGCCGTTGGCTCATGTTACACATTCCCAAACAATACCATCGCCGTTGGATTATATACATCCAACGGTTGAGATGAAACCTTATCAACATATCTCTCATTCCAAGACACTACCATCAAACCCTCTCGCACTTCTCTCTATCTTCGAATTGGGGGTCAGTGTTTGGGGTTTCAGAGAGGCGATTAGGGTTGAGAGAGAGACCGATTGAGAACTGATCGGAGATGAGAGAGGAGTCGGTGGCAGAGTCCACGGTTGTGGCGCTGAAGAGAGAAAGAGAGATCGATTCACAACTACAGTCCATCAGTCCATCTATATTCCTCATTCCTCATTCTGATCACTAGGTACCTTTTCTTCACTTTTCTTGTTCGAGAGTGGTTTTGAAGATTCACAATTACAGATCGATTTATTGATTATTGTTGATTTTGTTGAGATTTATTGATTTGATTGAGAGTGATTTATTGATTGTTGTTGATTTTGTTGATTCTGTAAATTAAAAAAAATTAAAAAAAAATGCTGATTTTGGGTAAATTAAAAATATATATATTGAAAAATAATTTGGTGAATTTTGATTTTAAAAAAAATGGTGAAACAATTGCTTGGAGGGAGGGAAAGAAACAGTTGGTTTTGGCTAAGTTGGCCCAAATGGCAACTGCTTGACACAAGCTTTGGCATTTTTCAAATTTGACAGCTGCCATATTCAACCATTGAAGTATCATTTTTTAACAGAACTACCATATTATAGCAATGACAACTCCAGTAACAAACCATTACAGATACTCTAAAAAATTATAACCAAAAGATAACCGCCTTTGGTCGCCTGAACTTCCCCTATGAAATAGTCAAACAAAACATTTTGGTGCTTGTCACAAAGCTTTGTTTGCTGATGATTGATTTAGCTAAAAAAAATTTAAAAGTTTTTGTTTTTAATAAAATAATTTTAATTTGTGACTAACTTTTGAAAGTATTAGTAAAACATCTCTCTCCTACTTTTAGTAGCAGTAGAAGTCCAAATATTTTTTTGTTATTACTTGAAGTCTCTCAATAATATTATTAAAAAAATTTCAACTCATCATAGTAAATTTCACAAATCTTTTTTTGACGATATGAAATTTCTGAATTCTCTATGTGAAGTTGAAATTACTATTTGAAGAGTTTAAATTTCTCTGTGTCAAAATTTCTCTGTGCTGAAATTTCTTTGTGAAAATGTTACGGAGCCCCAAATGCTATGAAAATGTTGCATATCCTTTATCTTATAAAATCTTAATATCAGGGACCTTAAATCCCCCCTAATTTTTTATATTTTTTTTCAGTCCATCTACTATAGAATAATTCAAAAAGTAAACTTTCTTTTTTTTTTTTAAACTTTTTGGTCTGTCTAGTCAAATAGAATATAAATGTGTAAAAAATTTTACATTTAAAAAAAAAAAATCTCTTGAAGACCAAAAAAAAACAAAACAAAACAAAACAAAACATTTTAAAAATGAGACTTACGTGTAAGTCATAATAGGTGGACTTATTGTTCAATAGATTTAGTAAGAATTAATGACATTTTTCATCAAACACTATTAAAAAAACGTCTCTAATTACTAATTTTCAGCGACAGTTTGAAAATTGTCATAAAACTGTTACTAATTATAAGTTTTAGCGACAGTTTAAAAAAATCGTCACAAAAAAAGTCATTAATTTTTAACTTTTAGCGATAGTTTGAAAAAATTGTCATAGAAAATGGTCACTAATTGTAAGTTTTAGCGACAATTTAAAAAAGTCATGACAAAAAAATCACTAATTATTAATTTTTAGCGACATAAGCAAAAAATCGTCACAAAAAAATATTTTTAGCGACAATTTTACTATGACTTATTTTCAATAGAACTTAATGAAAATTAAGTCCAACTATTGGGACCTATTGGTAATTTATCCTTAAAAAAAGCCAATCCTAGGGGAGGAGCTATTTGCACACACCCTTAACTCTCTCCACACACACTTAATGAGAGAGTGTGTTGGAGAGAGGTGTGTGTGGGGGATGTGTGAAGAGAGGAACATGTGTGTGTAAATAGATTCTCCCCAATCCTAGAGACACCTTGATAATAGGACTATTTGGTGCAATTTATTTTAAGTTAAAAGTTTATATTATCAAAATAGAAGCCAAAGCACTCTTCCTTTAGCTTTCAAATAATAAAAAAAAAAAAAATTTATTTAGATTATTTTTACCTAATAAACTATAATAAAAAACTAAAATTGTGTCGGATAGCATGATCGATTGGTTTTATTTTTAAAATATTAAAAAACTTGTTTTGACCTTTGTTTTACTTAAGTCAAATTTGACATACACAAAATAATAGATCTTTTTATCTTTTCAGACATGGAGCAATCAAAGATTGCAGTGTGAAGTGCCTAGTAATAATGCAAAGAAGGAATAATCGAGAAATTATAATTCAATCAAAAAAATATTTACAAAATTATAGGGGCGAGACTCTTTTCTGTATCATTTTCACCCCCTTTGCATCACTGTCAGAATGAGTATATTTATATGATTTTTATAATTGTGGAGTCAGTATAAAGAGTTCATAAATAAAGGGAATTAAGTGATATTCAATAATAGATGTGGGCTCTTGGTATAATTAATCCTACTTAATAAATTATCACATTGCTTACAGTGTTTATATATAAATAAAATTTTGCTGTATATACTTGTATTTTGGGTAAATTACACTTACCTTTCCTAAGATTTCTGACAATTACAACGACCTCTCGTATAATTTTAATAATTATACTAACATCCCTTATTTTTGAAATTATTATCAAAATTCTCTCACTGTTAGACTATTTAACAAAATTTGTTGATGTCATTTGATGTCATAAGTTATAATATCAAAAATGATGAAATTGTCCATTAGTAACCTTATTTATTCAAATGAAAATTTTCACTTACCTTCCCTGAGATTTTGCATATATATTATCAAAGACCCATAAATATTTTAGTATTATTTAATAAAATTCTTAAACTTAATACAATATTAAATAAAATTCTTAAATTGTGAAGACATTATTAAATCATTTAATGAAAAAAAAAAAAACCTAATTTTCATTGATAAAATACTTTAAAATAAACAATCTCTATAAAATTAATGTTATATAACATCTTAATAATTTAATATAAGGCTTATTTCACACTACATAAATAACATAAAATTTATCATTTTAAGTAATGCATTTATTATGTGAATTTTCGTTAAAGTTGAAATAAATGGATTAATTTTTTTCTTGCAACGTGCATTACTTATTTATTTATATGAAAATTTTTTATTATTTTATCTTTTCTTAATCATATATTATTCTCAAATTTTAATTTTTATATTTGAGTCATTAAACTTTTAGTTGATATATATTTTAAAAAATGCAAGTTAATATTTCTTACATGATTAAAAAATTTTAAAAATAAATATAGAAGTAAAACAAATCTAATTGCCTCACAATAAATTAAAATTAGTTGATAGGAAATGAAGGATCAAGAAATCATTTGAGAATAATAATTAATTCAAACAATGTATCATTTCTTACACCTAAAATTAAAACTAATCTTTACGATATTATTTGAGAATAATAAAATAATCAATTAATTTATTATGTATGATTCTTAAAATCTATTTCTCCATCTTTATTTATCTCATTTAAACTATTTTTATTAAATTAAATCTTCAAATTAGTTTCTCACCTTAAAAAATTGTTGAATTTTTATTTTATTTTTTGTTTATAAAAATATAAAAATTCAAAAACATGGTTTGGAAAAAAATAGAGTTAAGAAATTAAATTTATATTTTGAAAAAGTTATGAAAAATAAATAATAACTCCATATATATTTAATAGGATAAATTAAATTTAGTGCATTTAAGGTTAAAATTAATGTTAATAATGAATGAGTTTTATTCAATTGTCAAAAACCTCAGTAGAGGTAACATTTTTTTTACTTGTATGTTTATTTTTTAATTTTTTTCATCATGTACGAAATATTAACCTTTTTTTTAATATGCATCGACTAGAAATTTAATGATTCAAATATAAAAATTAAAATTTGAAAATAATATATGATAGAGAAAAGATAAAATCATAAATATTTACATATGAATAAATAAGTAATGCAAATTGTTCACAAAAAAAAAAAATTTTTCTATTTATTTCAACTTTTAAAAAAAATCAAATAATAAATACATTACTTAAAATGATAAATTTTAGGAAAAATTATGTAAATAGTCCCTATAGTTTACACGATGTGTCAATTTAGTCCCTGTTGTTTTAATTTGCTCGATTTTGCCCCTTAATTTAACGGATTGTGTCATTTTAGTCCAATAAATAACGGTTGTTAAGTTAATTTAACGAAAAGTCAAACAATGTGTCAATTTGGTCCATGTATTTTTCACAATGTATCAATTTGGTCCCCGTTAAAATCGAGAAAATTATAACAACAGGGACCAAATTGACACATTGTGTAAAGTACAAGGACCAAATTGACAAATTGTTTGACCTTCCGTTAAATTAACTTAACAACCATTATTTATTGGACTAAAATGACACAATCCGTTAAATTAAGGGGCAAAATTGAGCAAATTGAAACTACTAAATTGACACATTGTGTAAACTATATGGACTATTTGCATAATTTACCCTAAGTTTTTTATTGTTTATATAGTATGAAATAAGTCTTATATTAAATTATTATAATGTTATCTCACATTAATTTTAGAAAATTTGTTTATTTTTAAGTATTTTATAAATAAAAATTTCCATTTAATGTTTTAATAATGTCACAATTTAAGGATTTTATTTAATATTGCATGAAATTTAAGAATTTTATTAAATAATGCTAAAATATGTATAGGTCTTTGATAATATATATGCAAAATCTTAGGAGAGGTAAGTGTAATTTACCCATGCTGATAATGAATGAGTTGGTTTATAAATGTTTTTGTCTTTTCACATGCAAATCAAATATGATCATTTTCATATCCAACTAACGCCATTTGTACAAACTTAACAGATTGGAGAAATCTTGAGAATAGTTTCAAAAATAAAAGAGTTTAGTATAATTATTAAAAAGGTGGTATTACATGCACCAATTAATGTACTAACTACTGTATCAACATTAGTTATGACATTATTATTGACCCCCTCATTATACAAATTACAAATACTAAAAATCTCTTAAATGATGTCACATCATCAATTAGTATACTAGTTAGTATACTAATTGATATATATAACATTATTCTTATTGAAATTATATAGGAGGTTTTTGCAATTGTCAGAAACTTTAGGGGAAGTAAGTGTAATTTACCCTTTTATTTTTTATTTCTAATTCTTTTTTTTTCCTTTTTCTTTTTTTGGTCAGAAAGTTGTCTAATTTTTATTTTCATGATATCTTTCAATATTTCATAGTGGAATTTGATCTTCTCCAGTTGTCATATCTAACTGGACAGTCCAAAAACAAGCCCATTTTATATTTGTCTCCATAATTTAAACGGTTTATTTTACAAAATTTTTCAAAAATATTATCCCTACTAAAAATTAAGTAGATCAAATCAGAAGCCATTCAATTAAATCACATTTATTTAAAAAATAAGTAATGGACTACTTTCAAAATTATGTTATCCATTAATTGCTTTTCAGACAAATATGTTTTGATAAAGTGACTAATCGATCTAATTTTTGAGATGCATGATTTACTTAGAAGACTTACAAAATAATAATTTAAATTATTAAAAGGATTCAAAATAAATCCACAGCCGGCCAGATTAAACCGTCCAATTGAATATATACCAATTAAAGAGAATATAGTACCCAAAAATTATCAATTTTGCTAATGTCATCACTCCACTAATTTTGACAGTTCAATAAAAAAAGTCAATTGCTAACCAATAGTATTCATTTCAATTTTAAATTTTTAAACCACGTATCTCCCCTTGCAATTCACTAAGAATTTTTAAACATGATAGAATTAAAAAAACATAGCACTAGATGTGTTTACAGATTTGATAATCATCAGGCTTGAATCTTTGAATTTATAATCCATGAGGCATTTTTTTTTTGTTGTTATTTTCTTCATTTTTAACTGTCTCACAAGTTATAGATTCAAACTTTAAAAGGATTGAATATGTATTGCATGTGAACTTTTGAAAATCTCTTACACAAATAGAATATAAAGGGAGCAGCTTGTTGCCGGTCCTTAATCGGACTAGAAGGTGCTATTCGGCTCCTGGGGGCCCTTCACAGGTCTTGTTTTGATAATCCGAATCGTTGATATGTAGAACTTATGGAGTACTATACGTCTATAAAAATTTACGTTGATCGGATATCGATAACTATGTGATCAAATCAATTTTGTATAAAAAACAGATAGTGAATAAATTAACGGTTGACAAAAAACTAATAAGATGAGATAGCTATTAATATCTAATCAACGTAATTTTTTACAGGCATATAGTATTCGACAATTTCTACACATTGAACGGTTTAAATTATCAAAATAAGACCCCGTGGTGGGCTCCCACGAGCTGAACATCACTGTCCAGTTCGATTATAGATTGGAGGCAGCTGCTCCCAATATAAAATATAGAGATTTCATCACTGGAGTTAGGTTTACTATGGCTAAGTTAATTAATTTGATAATTTGATTGATCTTTATGTCAATTAAATGAGAAAAAATGATTGAGAAAAGTAAGGGACATGAGGGTAGCTGGCAGGTCAGTGTTTGACTTGGGAAGAGCAAATTTACATTGGAAACATAGCCTTTGTTTGAGATGTAGATTGATTTTTTTAACTTTTTAGTCTTTTTAGTCTAGAGCTAAAAAGTCTCATTGAGATAAACTTTTTGAATTTTTTGAGTTTTGTAAAAATAAAATAAAATGATTATGATTAGGATATGATATGATATTTTGTTCTATTTGACTAAATAAGTAATTTTGTCCTGTATGATTATTTTAACCCAAATGGGCATACCAAACATAGCCATAGTATCTGACTTTGAAAAGACAGATACTAACTCGTTTAACTTGATCGAATTGATTCAATCCGATTAGTTATGGGTAAATGTGTCTTTCAACGGATTAATATAGATAAAATATTTTAAAATCTACGGATACGATTCGGATAGTGAATTAACTATTCTGTACCGGCATAAACCTGATCCACCTGTAGATGAAGTTCAAAAAAAAAAAGAAGAAAAGAAATTGCTAATAAGTAACAACATAAAGTAGAAATAATAAAGGGTAAATTATATTGACACCCCTTGAGATTTGGTCCAATTACTACTCACCCCCTATCATTTTGAAAATTACATTCCCACCCCTATGGTTAATTATCTCATTTCACAAACCCTTGCTTATATAAAAGGTAACAACTCCTAGTAGAAAAATAGAGGAAATTACAAAAAAAAAAAAAAACTAAAGGAAATGAGAAAAAAAAGAAAAAAAAAAGAAAAGAGAAAGTAAAGCAAAGCAAAGCAAAAAAAAGAGAGAATGCATGAATTCAATGTCTTCATTCCGTATAAATAATTACAATGACAGAGGGGGCTAGTGTAATTTCCCAAACATCAAGAGGTGATATGTATTAAACTCAAACCTTAGGGGGTGTACGTGTAATTTACTCAATAATAAAATATATATATTTTTGTAAAAATAAAAAATAATACCTTAAAAATATGCATGCGTCATGCCATGACTTATTATAGATAAATAATATATATATATATTTTTTTCAGATTACTAGTTATTGAAAATTGTAAACATTATGAATTATAATTCAAAAAAATGTCAAAATTTTGTAAAGTCCAAACCACCAAACCAATCGCATTAGTTCGTCAATCCACATTCACCAAACCGATGGACAGATGCAGATTGATTTTTTTCAATCTGCCTAATTTTGAACAGATGGTGGATGAGATGCCAACCGACCCAATTTAATCCATGATCACTCCTTGAGATGACAAGTCTCTGTATTATTTAGGATTATTTTGGGAATGTTTTTTTTTTTTTTAAATTTATTGGTTTTTTTTTTTTATGAATGTGTAAAAAAATATGGGGTAATGTGATCTAAATAAGTCAATAAACTAATAAGCTGACTCTTTTCTTAGAGCTAGTTTGGCATGTCTTAAAAAAGACAAAAAGTTAAAAAATTACTAAAAAAGCTAAAAAGTTATCACTATTTACAAATTAAAAATATAAAAAAATAAATAAATTTACATTGATGCAAAGTACAAGTCATGAATGTATGACACGGTGATGGGTCAATCTCGGTACAAATTACACACAGGTGCACAACAAATTTAAACAGCAGTGCTGTTCGGTCCGTGAAGGCCTATCATGGGTCCCGTTTTGATAATCTGAACCGTCAATGTGTAGAACTCGTCGAGTACTATATGTCTATAAAAAATCACGTTGATCAGATATCGCTAACTACATGATCAAATCAGTTTTGTATAAAAAAATAGATGGTGTTATAGTTAACGGTTGAAAAAAAAACTAATCCGATCAGATAGCTATCGATATCCGATCAACGTAATTTTTTATAGGCATATAGTACTCGACGAGTTCTACACATTGAACGGTTCAGATTATCAAAACGGGATCCGTGATGGCTCCCACGGGCCAAATAGCACCGTCCAATACATTGCCCGAAAAGTAGGCAAACATTTCTTAGCATCAATTCAACTTGCGTAGACCATACGGTTGTACAACTCACAATCCTTATCTTTTCCAACACACTAATTTATATAATTTTTTAATACAAATTTTTTCATAAAAAGTCAAAATTAACTCAAATAACCATATTTTTTTCCTAAATTTTTTAGTTTAAAAAGTTAAAAATTACACTTATTTAAGACATTTCAAACAACGCCTTAGTTACCAAAATAGACCTTAATTTATCAAGACAAACAAATAGGCACAGTAATTGTATATATATATTCAGTTGGGTCAATTTATACGGGTCGTTTTATGTTAAATTTGACCTCCGACCGAAGAATAAAAATATTTTGTGAATTCCACCCTCTAGCTGACTGATTGTCCATTTGAAACCGTTCGTCCCTACTCAGACCGGACGGTTTGGATCGATTTTTTTTTTTTTTTTTTTTGTGAAACAGCCCTGCATATCGCTAAACTAATCACTTTAACACTACAAAAAAAATAGTTTTTTGCGACGGCAGAACGCCGTCGCAAATACTCCCGGACGCCGTCGCTAATACTTTTTGCGACGGTAATTTGGCTTTTGCGACGGGAAGTGGGGGTCGCGACAAAGGGGGTTGCAAAAGGGCTTTAGCGATGGTAAGTGCCGTCGCAATTGTTTTTTGCGACGGTAAAATTCCTTTTTTGCGACGGCACTTTTTCTGTCGCCAATAATGGAAGAAAGTATGAGTTTTTGCGACGGTAAAGCATTTCCGGCGCTAAAATGGGTTTTTTGAGACGGCAACAATGCCGTCGCTAAAAGTGTCGTAGCTTATAACTATTGGCGACGGCAAGCTCAACCGTCGCTAAAGGTTTCTTTTTCAATTAATTTCCATAGTTTTTGCGACGGTATGGGTGCCATCGCAAAAGCTGTTATTGTTTTTTGCGACGGCTTGTTATGCCGTCTCAAAAAAAGAAAAAAAAAAAAAAAAAAAAACCTGTTGGGAAATTATTAAAAAAATTAAAATAACCTGTATTAAATGAAAAATAACTATAAAAAAATCCAAAAATTACATCATAATATAAATACATACATAAACAAAAGTTGACAAATAATGAAAATTCATAATGTTGTTCCATTCATAACAATACATAAATATAAATTCGTAACAATAAAAATTATGCCACTACATAACGTCACATAATACATACATAATGTTGTTCACAAATTTAAATAACATAAATCAAAATCAAAACCAAAAGTTTTCGTCTTGATTCTTTCGTGGATTACAAAAACAAAACTTGGTCATAATCTTTATACGCCCGCATTCCACAAGAAGCTAACTGCTACTCAGGAAATATCTGAAAAAAAAACAAGATAAAAATAATTAAAAACCATATAATGGTGTTAATATTTCAATTACAGAAAAATATTAAAAAAAATTGAGTACTATATAATTAGAAAGATAGTTTAGTAAATAACTTTTACTGGACCGAAATCCGACTCTAACTCCTAAACCGGGAACCCGATTCGAGCCTCGTCTTCTCCCACAAGTCTCTCGTGCCTAGGCGGTCGTGTGTGCCAAGTTTCGTGCTAAACCGACGCGGTTTGGTGATTTTGGGGCGTTAATGCCTCGAATTCAAGTTTCTTAAGGAAGTAGTTTGCCTAAAGTGAAATCCGGCTCTAACTCCCAAACCGGGAACCCGATTCGAGCCCCGTCTTCTCCCACAAGTCTCTCGTGCCTAGGAGGTCGTGTGTGCCAAGTTTCGTGCCTAAACGACGCCGTTTGGTGATTTTGGGGCGTTAACGCCTCGCATTCAAGTTTCTTAAGGAAGTAGTTTGCCTAAAGTGAAATCCGGCTCTAACTCCCAAACCGGGAACCCGATTCGAGCCCCGTCCTCTCCCACAAGTCTCTCGTGCCTAGGAGGTCGTGTGTGCCAAGTTTCATCCTAAACCGACGCGGTTTGGTGATTTTGGGGCGTTAACGCCTCGAATTCAAGTTTCTTAAGGAAGTAGTTTGCCTAAAGTGAAATCCGACTCTAACTCCCAAACCGGGAACCCGATTCGAGCCCCGTCTTCTCCCACAAGTCTCTCGTGCCTAAGAGGTCGTGTGTGCCAAGTTTCGTGCCTAAACGACGCCGTTTGGTGATTTTGGGGCGTTAACGCCTCGCATTCAAGTTTCTTAAGGAAGTAGTTTGCCTAAAGTGAAATCCGGCTCTAACTCCCAAACCGGGAACCCGATTCGAGCCCCGTCTTCTCCCACAAGTCTCTCGTGCCTAGGAGGTCGTGTGTGCCAAGTTTCGTGCCTAAACGACGCCGTTTGGTGATTTTGGGGCGTTAACGCCTCACATTCAAGTTTCTTAAGGAAGTAGTTTGCCTAAAGTGAAATCCGGCTCTAACTTCCAAACCGGGAACCCGATTCGAGCCCCGTCTTCTCCCACAAGTCTCTCGTGCCTAGGAGGTAGTGTGTGCCAAGTTTCGTCCTAAACCGACGTGGTTTGGTGATTTTGGGGCGTTAACGCCTCGAATTCAAGTTTCTTAAGGAAGTAGTTTGCCTAAAGTAAAATCCGGCTCTAACTCCCAAACCGGGAGCCCGATTCGAGCCCCTTCTTCTCCCACAAATCTCTCGTGCCTAGGAGGTCGTGTGTACCAAGTTTCGTGCTAAACCGACGCGGTTTGGTGATTTTGGGGCATTAACGCCTCGCATTCAAGTTTCTTAAGGAAGTAGTTTGCCTAAAGTGAAATCCGGCTCTAACTCCCAAACCGGGAACCCGATTCGAGCCCCGTCTTCTCCCACAAGTCTCTCATGCCTAGGAGGTCGTGTGTGCCAACTTTCGTCCTAAACCGACGTGGTTTGGTGATTTTGGGGCGTTAACGCCTCGAATTCAAGTTTCTTAAGGAATTAGTTTGCCTAAAGTGAAATTCGGCTCTAACTCCCAAACCGGGAACCCGATTCGAGCCCCGTCTTCTCCCACAAGTCTCTCGTGCCTAGGAGATCGTGTGTGCCAAGTTTCGTCCTAAACCGACGCGGTTTGGTGATTTTTGAGGCGTTAACGCCTCGAATTCAAGTTTCTTAAGAAAGTAGTTTGCCTAAAGTGAAATCCGACTCTAACTCCTAAACCGGGAACCCGATTCGAGCCTCGTCTTCTCCCACAAGTCTCTCGTGCCTAGGCGGTCGTGTGTGCCAAGTTTCGTGCTAAACCGACGCGGTTTGGTGATTTTGGGGCGTTAATGCCTCGAATTCAAGTTTCTTAAGGAAGTAGTTTGCCTAAAGTGAAATCCGGCTCTAACTCCCAAACCGGGAACCCGATTCGAGCCCCGTCTTCTCCCACAAGTCTCTCGTGCCTAGGAGGTCGTGTGTGCCAAGTTTCGTGCCTAAACGACGCCGTTTGGTGATTTTGGGGCGTTAACGCCTCGGATTCAAGTTTCTTAAGGAAGTAGTTTGCCTAAAGTGAAATCCGGCTCTAACTCCTAAACCGGGAACCCGATTCGAGCCCCGTCTTCTCCTGCATGTCTCTCATGCCTAGGAGGTCGTGTGTGCCAAGTTTCGTCGTAAACCGACGCGGTTTGGTGATTTTGGAGCGTTAACGCCTCGAATTCAAGTTTCTTAAGGAACTAGCTTGCCTAAAGTGAAATCCGGCTCTAACTCCCAAATCGGGAACCTGATTCGAGCCCCGTCTTCTCCCACAAGTCTCTCGTTCCTAGGAGGTCGTGTGTGCGAAGTTTCGTCTTAAACCGACGCGGTTTGGTGATTTTGGGGTGTTAACGCCTCAAATTCAAGTTTCTTAAGGAACTAGCTTGCCTAAAGTGAAATCCGGCTCTAACTCCCAAACCGGGAACCCGATTCGAGCCCCGTCTTCTCCCACAAGTCTCTTGTTCCTAGGAGGTCGTGTGTGCCAAGTTTCGTCTTAAACCGACGCGGTTTGGTGATTTTGGGGTGTTAACGCCTCGAATTCAAGTTTCTTAAGGAACTAGCTTGCCTAAAGTGAAATCCGGCTCTAACTCCCAAACCGGGAACCCGATTCGAGCCCCGTCTTCTCCCACAAGTCTCGTGCCTAAGAGGTCGTGTGTGCCAAGTTTCGTCGTAAGCCGACGCGGTTTGGTGATTTTGGGGCGTTAACGCCTCGAATTCAAGTTTCTTAAGGAACTAGCTTGCCTAAAGTGAAATCTGGCTCTAACTCCCAAACCGGGAACCCGATTCAAGCCCCGTCTTCTCCCACAAGTCTCTCGTGCCTAGGTGGTCGTGTGTGCCAAGTTTCGTGCTAAATCCGGCTCTAACTAGTCCCGTCTTTTCCCACAAGTCTCTTAACTTAGAATGTAAAGAATGCTAAGATACATTTTAGTTTAGAATGCAAAGATACATTTTATACCTGATCTTCTGGTGGTGGTGTATATGGATTCTCGTCTTCTGCAGATTCCCTAAATACCCGGTGGCCACTCGATACATCAAGAACCTATGTTAGCCAATGCATAATGTGTTAATCATATTCGAATTTTATACATAATCTTGAGTGAAAATTGAACTATCAAACAATTTAATTTATATGGAACCTGTCTGTTGGGATCCACACTCGCTGCCTGTGACACAAGGGCCATCATCTCAGCTCTCATCTACTGCAAATGTGTAGAGAACTCTGCTCGCAGCTCCTTCCTCAACTCATCCCTTAGCTCTGCACGAACCTGCTGCGTGATCTGATCAATAGTCGATGGCTGGGGTGTTGACTGTGATGGCCCAGCACCATCTCCATACACCGCTCTCCGAGGCACAATTCTCCCGTATGTGCGACAATATCCATGTCCGTCATGACCCATCAACTCATGGAAAATGGCATTCCTAGCCTCCAAAGTCCGACCATCCTCAGGTAGCATAGAGAGTTGACGATTAAACTCATCTTGTATTGAATAAGACATACAAGTATATGCCAAATTAAGATGGTTGACACACAAAAAATAAACTTTAAATACAATCAAAGGTGTTTGAAAACTACCAAGGTCTGGATAACCTCTGGGTCATCTACTCTACGTGTCATAAGCCAAACATTCATCTTATCAGTAGACTCTCCTTTACTGGTCATCTACATTTTTGGGGCGAAATATGAAAATTAGAATCCAAATAATTTGCAAATATACAATGTTTATTTATATACAAAAAATAAAACAATAAAATGTAAACCTCATGCCGTATCTGAGAGAAAGTAGTACGCCCTGTGGTATGAGCTATGCCGTGAGCTCGCCGATTTTTAGCGTTCCTACTTGCAATTTTCTATAACAAGTTCAACAAATGTAAGTATGTAAATATGATTTGTATGTTTACATATCATAAATATAACGTAATTGTATACCTCAGCATCGGAAGTACGCCAATACTCCACAAGTTGTTCCCACTGGCTTGGCACAATGTTCATAGGAACATCATCCTTCAGATTAGGATCAGAGCTTCTAGGCTTGAAATACTTAGCCTTAAGCTTGTTCTTGTGATCCTTCCATATGCTGTTGCAGTTTTTCATGCAAATTGGCTTGTACTCCTCTGGACATATATTCAAATTGTCCTATAAAACACAATTTCAAAGTTTAAGGCTAAGTATAACACAAATTTGGAATTCGAATTTGTGAACAAAAATATACTTTTACCTTCACATCCTTCCAGATAGCATCAACAATATCATCAGGCACATTGTTCCAGTCAAGAAAAGTAAGAGGAACAATGTTACCATTCCGCACAATAATGCCAAGTTGAGTAGTTAACTTTGCCACGTTATCCCATATTGGGTAGTAATTTCCATCAAATTGTATGTCCAGCTTTTTACCAGTACCCCACTCTTTAATGCCCTTGGCACATCCTCTACCACGCCTAGTCGAGGTTGATGAAGAACTAACATGACCTGCGATATACAATAATAATAAACAATACGCAATGGTAATAAACAAATGCAAATTTAAATAATGTGAATACAAATCATATCAAATAAACCTGAGGTGGGCTGTGAAGAAGTCGAAGGGTCTGCAAAATACAATGAGAATAAACAAGTTATATATAATGAGCATAAATAAATGTATGTGTAAATAATTTTCATACAAATCAAAGCAAATTTATATACCTGCAGATGGCTCATAAGTTGATGATGATAGCTGCTGTGGTGCCACTGATGGTGGACGCACCGATGGTAGGCGTGGAGGCTGAGTACATGGTAGCTGCTCAGATGGTGGTGGCACTAATGGTAGGTGTGGTCGATACGGTGGTACTAATGGCCCCTCAGATGGTGGTGGCACTAATGGCCCCTCCGATGGTGGCCGATGTGATGCCTCATCTGATGGTGGTGCTACTGATGTCCTGTTATGTAACACATCAGACATAATGCGCCGGGATGATCAGGCTTCCTCTTCCTTCCCATAATAATCTGCAAGCAATATAACATTAATTGACATTAGAAACATAGACAATGGTTTGTCATCAACTATAATATGACATTAATTGAACTAATACAATTACAAAGACAAAGTAAATTAAGAAATTGATGATTAACTACAACCTTGGCCTTAATTGAATTACTAATGTTGATTAAATATCAGCCTATTGAACATCAACTGTATCCCCTTCTACGGCTTCCCTCACCCAACCAACTTCTTCATCACGAAGCATTATATTTTCTTCCAATTGTTGGCTCATGTATGGGTCGATTTGTGGATCAGTCGAACTCATATCAAATAAACCTCTTTGAGACATCTTCACCACGACTTGCCAGTCTGGTTGTAACGGGTCTGCAACATACCAAACTTGCTCTGCTTAGGACGCCAAGATGAAAGGTTCATTGGTAATTCGATCATCTCGGTACAACAAATGATTGAAGTTCACCAACGTGAAATTGAAGACATCTTCTTTCTTTCCGTGAATGTTGTCAATCCAATCACACTTAAACAACACATGTTTCTTCTCATTGGAATATCGAATCTCAACAATATCTGTCAATTGTCTATAATAGTACACAGACCCCACACAAGGATTCTTGTCTTTTCGACTAGCATAACTTACGGTATCTGCCTTCAAAGCTACACCACAATTTTGTGTGGCTCGACAATCATCCATGGCCTTTACTCGATACTGAAACCCATTCAGTATATACCCGTTGAACCTCCTTGCCAGGTTATGAGGACCATTTGCCAATAGAATAATCTCTTCAGAAAATATGACATCAGTAGTCCTTCGCAAAGTTTGGACCTATTTAACACGAAAATGTAAAATTTAAAATGTATATCGACTTAAGTAACTAGAATCTATAGAGTTAAATACATACATGTTCCTTGAACCAAATGTGAAAAGTTTCAAAATGTTCACGCCGAAGTTGGTGATCGTCGACACGAGGCATTTTGAGCTTAAGTACTTCAAGGTGTTTGCTGTGTAGATTGAAATTTTAGCAATACAAAAAATTTAGTTGAAAATTCAATACAACATAATAAAATATTGAGTGAGTGACTTAACCTACTTTATGAATGGTTGAACCGCGCTTGTATTGCATAAGATATACCAATGAGCTTGTACCCAAGAAGTATTATCAAGATAAAAGCTTGTGTTCTCACCAGTAGCATGACCCAAATTATCAGCACCACTATAGTTCCTCACGGGTCGACTAGATTTGGTTTCCACATCACTGAGATATTGTGCACAAAAATTCATGCATTCTTCCATAAGATATCCTTTAGCAATTGATCCTTCAGGACGAGCTCTATTACGCACGTATTGCTTCAAAGTAAGAAGATACCTCTCAATTGGATACATCCATCGAAACTGAATCGCACCACCCAATAAGGCTTCATCAGCTAGATGTATAGGCAAGTGCTCCATTATATCAAAAAAACTCGGAGGAAATATTTTCTCTAGATGACAAAGTGTTATAGCGATACGATCTTGAATATATTGCAAATCCGTCGCACGATTTACTTTTCGAACACAATTGTCTAAAGAAATTGCTCAATTCAATCAAGGGTTCAATTACATTCTTCGGTAACGATCTTCGAATAGCCAATGGAATAAGTTGTTGCATCAGAATATGACTATCGTGGCTCTTAAGACCCCCAATGCTTTTATCATGTAAGCGCACACGATGTGATATATTGGATGAATACCCGTCGGGAACTCTTACTTCCTTCAACACTTTCAAGAACAAATCTTTCTCATCCTTGGTCATCGTGAATTGTGCTGGTGGTAAATAGGCTTTATTCGACCCTGTTAACTGTAAATGTAGGGGTTTTCTAATATTCATATCTTGTAAATCACGCCGAGCATTAACACCATCCTTCGATTTTCCTGCAACCCCTAATATTGTCCACAACACATTGTCACAAACATTCTTCTCTATATGCATCACATTGAGGTTGTGTCTTATTAGATTGTGCTCCCAATATGGCAATTCATAAAAGATACTCTTTTTCTTCCAACTATGGCCCTGTTTGTTACTGCTTATTTTCAGCTTTCAGCTTAATTTAAGCTGTTTTGATATGTTTGGTTTAGCTTATGCTTATAGCTTATAGCTTTGTGGAAGTCAGAAATCAGCTTATTCTTTGAGTGGGGCAGGAGATGCTTTAAGAATAAGCTGGAAATCAGCTTAAGCTGAAAGTTATAAGCTATAAGCTGTTTGGGCATAAGCTATAAGTTGTTTCCCACAGCTCTACCAAACAGGGCCTATGGGTGCGATGTCCAGCTTTCTCCTTCTCTACCTGTCTCCTATGCCTCTCCTTAAGGTCATCCCTCTTGTATTGGGTTAAAATACCCTCAGATTCTAATTGTAGCAACATCTCAGTTCCAGACAACAATTTTGGTTTGAGTCTAACTTCCCGACTACCATCAAATGATACTTTATCCTTCCGGAATTTATGGCCAGTAGGTAAAAATCTACGATGACCCAAGTATGATTGTTTCCTACTATGCTTCAACCAACACGATGTAGTTTGCTTATTGCAACAAGGACATGCATATTCGCCTTTAGTGCTCCATCCTGACAAGTTTGCATATGCAGGAAAATCACTAATTGTCCACAGTAAAGCTACATGCATTTGAAACATTTGATTTGTTGATGCATCAAATGTTGACACACCCTCATTCCATAGTTCTTTCAACTCCTCAATCAACGGTTGCATATACACATCAATCTTGTCACCAGGTCCTTTCGGGCCGTCAATAAGCACGGATAAAATTAGAAATGGTTGCTTCATGCACATCCATGGCGGCAAGTTGTATGGAATGAGCACAACAGGCCAAGTGCTATGAACTATGTTCATCGTCCAGAATGGGTTAAAACCATCTGATGCTAAGCCAAGCTTTACACTTCGGCAATCATTACTAAAGTCAATATTCCAACGGTCAAAATCTTTCCATGCAAGGGAGTCAGCAGGATGCCTGAAGACACCATCATCAGTTCGTTCCTCTGCATGCCATCTCATTAACTTGGTCGTCTTGGATGACATAAACAACCTCTGCAACCTTGACTTTAAAGGAAAATACCTCATCTGTTTTGCAGCTATTTGTTTGCCACCTGTGTTAGGAACATTTGAACCACCATCACCATTTGATTTCCATCTAGAACTGTTGCATATGACACATTTATCAAGATTGGCGTCCTCGTTTCGAAACAACATACAACTGTTGGGACATGCATCCCACGTCTCATACGTAAAGCCCAAATCTGTTGTGACTTTTTGAGCTTTATAATATGAGTCCGGGAGTTTCATGCCCAACGGGAACGCCTCATTCAATAACTCAAGCAACATGTCAACAGACTTGTCTATCCACTGATTAAGCACCTTCAAATGTAGAAGTCGCACAATGAATGACAAAGATGTGAACTTCTGACAACCCGGATACAATTCACTTTGTGCATCTTGAAGAAGTTTGAAATACTTTGTAGTCTCTGCATTTGGACCGAGCTGGGGTTCAGATGCATGGGGATCAGGCCCCTGTGGTTCATCACCCTCAGCACTTGTACCGGCATGTGGATTTCCCATAGCCCCTTGTATCATTCCAATCATATCATCCCCAATGTCTGAATTAGCTAATGTTTCATTCTCTCTATTACCATGCAGAGATACGTAAGATTCCCCATGATTAATCCAATGTTTGTATTTTTTTAAAAAACCATTCAAAATCAGATGCTCCCGTACACCCTCTCGTACAAAATAGTATCGATTCTCACACTTCTTACACGGACAACTGATCATCGAACCTTCAACCCTATTGGTGTAGGCAAACACAAGGAATTCATCAATCCCATTAATGTATTCGCTCGACATCCTATTTGGCAAATCAATCCAACTCTTATCCATCATCTGTACACATCCACAAAAATATCTCATCAAAGTAACTCTAAATATAATACCTTTAACTCAAACCTATTCGAAAAAATACTCAAAACTCATCTATTTAAGTTTGACTAAGAAATTCTTCGCCTATTGCCAACTGTCATGTTTTTATTTGTTGCATGATGACATTTAAAATTCCTAGAAATTATATTCAATATATTTCTCAAATTCAAGTCTTCATTAAAATAAATAAATAAATAATCCAAAAAGGTTATACAAGTATGACTAATACTACAACGATCATATCTCCTTTTATCACATTTCATATATTATTTAATCAGTAATTCAATATTTATAACAATAATAAACGCGACATGAATGTCATTATTATTCAAACAAAATGACAATGTTGGAATGAAAAAAAATTTAAAAAGAATGGATCGGTATCCAACTAGTTTCGGATTCGAATTTGTAATTGGACGATCCAGCGGAATTAAATTACAGTGATATTCTAATTGGGTCAGATTCAAGTTTCCATTTATCTGATACAAATCAGACCTGTTAACAGCCCTGCTGAATAGTGAATACCCACAAATTTGAAGAAAAAAAATGACAGAATTTTGAATAATTAAAAAGTTTTGTAATGAACTTATGTCTGACAATCAACGCATAGTCCCTGAGTTGATCATTACGGACCTCATTACAAAAAATATATTAATTAAAGCGGGGATATACCACGCATTTCTAAGAAATTTGTAACTCCTATTTTTTAATTAACAACTTTTACTTAAAAAAATTATAACAAACAAGGCCGATGTTTCTTCTGATTGATTTTAGTTTTGAATATATATATATATGATACAATTGTGTGTTAGATTTTAGTTTTGAATATATATATATATGATACAATTATGTGTTTGCTAGGAGTGAAATCGGATTCACATGTACTTGATCCTTTATAATGATCGCAATGAGTCAATTAAATCAAAACTAAAAATCATAATTAAAACTACTTGAAATGTAATTAAAAATCTCTTCAATTATAATTAAAATAATAATTATAATTAATATTATAATAAATTATAATTAAATATAAAAATAATTATAACTAAAATATATAAAACACACTGTTTTAAAAATATTTTTGATGTGTATTGTAAAATTTCACAACAAGAATATGCACCAAACATAGAGTACAATGCGAGAAGATAGAAGCTATGACAAAGAATACTTCCCTTTTTTTTTTTTAAATCGTAGGTTAATAATTACATATTTGTTTAAATAAATTATTTTCTTGTTTGACCACCCATAAATAATGAATTTTCATTTCCACTTTCATTGACAAATCTAAAATCCAACCATGGTGTTACTGTGAGCAGAAGATTAAAAAAAAAAAAAAAAAAAAAAACATTGAGAGAAAATAGTAGCTCCATACACATATATATCTAATTATTACCACAAATTATCACACAGACAAAACACAAATAATTTATTTTTTTTATTTTTTTTAACAGCTAATACATACATATATATATATACACAGAGAGAGAGAGAGAGAGAGAGCATACGGTGAGTGAGAAACTCGTCGCCGGTCACCGTCGCCGTCGCCGTCGCCGTCGCCGCACCACCGCACCACCGCTAGCCTGGTCGTCGCTCGTCAAGAGAGATGCCAAGTTCGCGGTTCGTCGCCCTCGAACAATTAGGGATTTCAAAGATTTAGGGATGATCCAAATGTTGGAGCGCAAAGATGAAAAGCAGAGGGGGGCAAATTTTTTTTTACTTTTTGCGACGGTAAATTATTCACCGTCGCAAATGATAAATTATTAAGCTAAACGATGCCGTTTTGATAAGTTTTTTGGGCGACGGACATTTTGCCGTCGCAAATGGTCCACTATTTGCGACAGCCAACGCACGCCGTCTCAAAAAAAAAAACTTTTAGCGACGGTAAAAAACGCCGTCGCTAATACTTCCTTTTTTTTCCACTATTCGCGTAGTTTTATTTGCGACGGTAAAAGGCCATCGCTAAAGGGATTATTTGCGACGGGAACGCGCACCGTCGCAAAAGCTTCCGTGTTTATATCCCCTTTTCTTGTAGTGTAATTTATTATCATACATAGCCATGTGTCCCCTGTGTGGTTAGGAAATTTTATTTTCACACATTTAATTAGTTTGGGGCACATTTTTTTTTTAATATACATACTTATTAATTTATTTCTTGATTAATTTTCTTAATTTACACATTAAAAATCATAATTATATCATTCACTCAAATATTATTATATACACACCATTTACCCTACTTTTCCATATACTTTTGATTTACCCAACTTGCAAAGACAAACTAGCATGGTTTTAATGTACTCTACAATTACCAACAGGGGGTTGGTTCAGTGGATAAAACCTTCGAATCCCTCGCTCAGGGCTTGGGTTCGAGTCTCCATAACCTCTTGATGGGGTTAAACATACTTCTTAACGCCTGGAGCACGCGGGGGCCTAAGCTTCGGCCTTGACGTAGGTGCGATGGGGTTCCCTGCAGATATGCTGTAGGTGCTAAGGGGCAATACTTCCTGACGGATATATTAGAGTAACCTATCTCCATATCTATTTTTCTGAATAAAAAAAAAAAATGTACTCTACAATTGTAGAAATATTTATTTGAGCCATCACCTTCCCCAACAGTCCCTTAATCAGAAGTTCAATATCCGTACACATCAGAACATTGCCCAATCCCCATAATTCCAGCCATTGCAGCTCCAGAAAACCAGTGAATCTTTTGGTGGTTTAATTTTTTAGGAATATATATATATATATATATTAGGGTTTAATTCCAGTCATTGCAGCACCAGAAAACCACTGAATTGTAGAAATATATATATATTAGGGTTTAATTTTTTTAATTCAAAAAGTGTATATTAAGATTTTTTGGTTCTTAAAAGATATGTGCAGAGAATTTTTCTATATAATATCATGGGTATTGCTAAATGTCAATTACGGTCATTTTTATTTAGGATATAATTATCATTAAATTAATATTTTATTAAGTGTGTGTCTTGAGCTAATTAGGTGTATGAAAATAAAATTCCCTAATGTGATTACTTTGTCTAAATAAATTAAATGTACAACAATGGTAGGGGGCCCAAATTTTGTGGCTCAAAAGTGGCTTAAATGGCCAAAACGACGTCGTTTTGAGTACAAAACAACATTCAAATGGCCAGAACGACGTCGTTTTGGCCATTTGAACCACTTTTGAGCCACAAAATTAGAGCCCCAAACATTTTTCCTAAATGTAAAATTACAAAATACTATTGATTGGACACGTCCAGGTAATATTTCAAACCAAAATGATAATTTCCCCTACAATTTTTTGAGGGGGAAATTCTCATCTCACTGCACACATTCACACGTTCAGTTTCCCCTCCCTCCCCACAGCACACATATCACTCACCTCACTTTTTTAATTAAAAAATCAAAACAATTTTATTTTAATTTATTTTAATACAATACACATAATTTTTAATATATAAATTTAATTTTTTTAAAATTAATATTATATATATATAATATGAACGAAATCTTTAAAATGAGACTAATATCTACCATATTTTAAAAAAAATTAAATTAATAATTCAAAAAATATATAAAAAAAAACTTACATGATTAAATGATTTGTATGATTTAAAATTAATGCAAAAAATAATTTTTTGGAATTACTTTTTGAATAGAAAAATATTATTTTACTTAATAAAAATAGTAAAAATCTTAAAATACACTACAAGAAAAAACACTTTCCGTGACCAACATTTTGGTCATGAAAAGTACCATATTTGGTCGCTAAAACCTTTTCGTGACCAAAATACGTTGGTCGCGAGTTGGTCGCTAAAGCCTCGTCACAGATAGTTTTCTGCGACCAAAAAAGCCTCTGGTCGCTAAAAGTGACGATTTGCGACCAACTTTTTTGGTCGCGGAAAGTCCAATTCATATTAGTCAAAAGTAAACTTTTAGCGACCAAAGATAAGTTGGTCGTCAAAAGTCAGCGCCTTGACCCAAAAAAAATAATTCTTTTGTGCTACCTAGGACTTGAACTCTTAACCAAGGAGTCACCATGCACCCAATCCACTCTGCCAATAACATTCTTTTTGTTCATATTAGGCAAAAAAAAAATATATATATATATAACCCATAAAAATTGGGTTATATATTATTTTATAAAACTTTTAATGCCTAAACAGAAAAATAACATGTAATTACAGTAGTATCATTTTTTTAAAAATTTATCCCGTCATAACTTTTCGCGACCAACTTTTTTTTTTTAGTCGCCAAAGGGTAATCTTCCGCAACCAAAAAGCCTTTGGTCGCCAATAGTATACTTTCCGCAACCAACTTTTTTTTTGGGTCGTCAAAGGTGATCTTCTGCGACCAAAAAAGCCTTTGGTCGCCAATAGTATACTTTCCGGGACCAACGTTTTTTTTTTGGTCGCCAAAGGGTAATCTTCCGCGACCAAAAAAACTTTTGGTCACCAATAGTATACTTTCCGTGACCAACTTTTTTTTTTGGTCACCAAAGGCTATACTTTCTGTGACCAACTTTTTTTTTTATCGCCAAAAGGTGATCTTCCGCGACGAAAAAAGCCTTTGGTCGCCAATAGGTATACTTTTCGCTACCAACTTTTTTTTGGTCTCCAAAAGGTGATTTTCCGCAACCAAAAAATTGTGGTCGCCAAAAGTTAAATTTTAGTCATAGAAAGTGTACTATTTGCGACAAAAAAAAAATAGGTGGTCGCCAAAAGTGTTTTTTCTTGTAGGGATATGTTGATTCAAATAAGAATACCGTAAGTAAGAATCTTCTCTAGACTCGTTGATTCACAAAGAATATCGAGAATAAAGGTTCAACAAAGGTTGATTCACACAGAATATCCAAGGTTGGAGCAAAATATATAAAACTCGAAATATATTAATTCTCAAAAACTTTTTTTCCTATCCTAAGGCTTGCATATTTATTTATAATGTACCTAATTATTGTAGAACAAGAAACTAATAGACTAGGAAATAAAATCAAAACTAATAAAAGAGTAATATTAGGTATCATGAAAAGTTTTATGAAGATTCTTCACCCTTAGATTACACATAAGAAAACACCACACTAATCAAAGGATAAAAAATCTGCATGAAACATTCTATAATATTTTTCTTTCATAATGCGTAACATTATTCCTAATAAAATAGAAAATCAGTATCATATCAAATCAAAAAACTACATTACTAAATACTAAATTAGAATATTTCTAATAAAATATTAATTTCAAAATAATTAAAAAATATATATTTATTTTTCTGAAATTCAGCTTGCATCAAATTATGTCACCCATTTGTGTTCCTAACCATTTACTTTTTAAGAGAGATTTTGTCCTAGTGGGACAGAAAAGTTTTTTTCACAGAAACATAAAAATGTTAGTTGCACCTTTAAATATTTTTGTAATTATTTTTTTGTGTCTCACTGTACAGAAATTTATTTTTATTTTTATTTTTATTATTGTAATAAATAGTCAAACCATCTAATCCATACAAGGACATTCATCTAAAGAGACTCAACATTTTCTGCATTCCACAGCCTTGAGAGAGAGAGAGGAAAAAAAAAAAAAAAAAAAACTATTTACTCCGTTTAGTTTTAGTTTTTAAAATTTATCTTTCAAAAAATTTTACTTTTTCATTTTTTATATATATATTTTTTGCTTTTACTGAATTTTTTTAATATTTTAAGTATTTTTTTTAATTTTTTGACATACCTAATATAAATACACTTAAAAGTATAATATTTGTAAAAAAAATATTTTAAAAAATTACTAAATATCAAAAATATAAAAATATATAAAAATTTAATATATTTTTCATATTGTTGTGTATTTATTAATTTTTAAAATATTTTCTTATAAATATTTTATTATTTAGATATATCTAAGTAAGATATATCTAAAAAAATAAAAATAAATAAAAATTGTTTAAAATTTTAAAAATATTCATTAACAAAATAATTAATTTTTAAAAAACTGAATTCAAAAAACTGAAACTAAACACACTGTATAGTAGACTCAGATATGGGCAGTATTTGTATCACAGTAATTGATATGAAAGAAGATTTTGTAGGACAATCAGAGAAAACAATAGAAGCATGCAAGGAGTGGGGATGTTTCAGTATCATCAACCACGGTGTCCCACCAGAGTTGATGGCGGAGATGAAGGCGGCAACGTAGTCTTTGATGAAGCTCTCCATTACAATATATAAGAGTTTTAGAGATCAAATGTTTTGATCTCT
This sequence comes from Camellia granthamiana, assembly GCA_036172215.1. Classification (NCBI taxonomy): domain Eukaryota; kingdom Viridiplantae; phylum Streptophyta; class Magnoliopsida; order Ericales; family Theaceae; genus Camellia; species Camellia granthamiana. Next base: position 32,197,316 of record CM069907.1, read on the forward strand.
AAAAGTGAAATTTTTGTTACAAAAGACATTTAGGGACCAATTTCTATTATCATGAGAATAGTCGTTAAAATATCGTCCCAAAAAGTCAAAAATAAGGCTTTTAATGACGAAATTTTGAAAATGTCACTAATAAATAGACTTTGAACGATAAAATAATTTGGACTCAAAATGGTTTATTTATTTAGACAAAAAATTTGGTCCCAAAAGGATAATAATTTATCACTAATGTCTAATTTTTGTTGATAAAAATATAATAACACTTTTCGCAACAAAAATATTTAATCCCTAAAAAATAATTTTATCTTTAAATTTTAATCTCTAAAACCTTAATTTTTTTTAGTGCCCGGTGGAGATCAAACAGCGGTGTTATCATCCAGTGAAAGGCCATGGATATGTATCAGTTAACACAATCAGTCCAGCTTATGAGAGCTTATTGGCTTGTGTTGGTGATAATTACAAATAAAACACCAGAAAATACAAATAAAAAAAATTACAATAACTATTGTAAGGATTGAGGCGCGGGAAATTCGCTCTCTTTAAGGAGATTCAAGCTCTCTGCGATTAGGCAAAGTCTCACACCGATGCAGTAGAAAAACCTTGACTTTTCCCCCTAAGATACAACAGTCCGACTAAGTCGTATGGTTAACCAATACTACACAATTGGTTGAACCCAAAGCTTTACACATACACTCTTTTTTATTTGCCTGATAATCTCACAAATAAGAAACTTGAGCTCACAATAAGAGAGGTGAAAAGCTCAATTTATAGGAAAGGTAACTTGGAGGGCAAATATTCTTGGTAGCCAAGTTTTCTTGGAGACTTGGTGGATAAAAATAGGAAAGGAAATTAGTGGGCAATTTCCTTGGAAGACTTGGAGAAGAAGACTTGACTTGGAGACTTGGTGGGCAAGTTTTCTTGGAGGAAAAGAAATGATTAACTAGGAGAACAAGTTATTTGGAGGCTAATCTATAACACATTATAATATTAAAATATCTACTAACAGCTTGTTATGACTCCAGTCTGTGCACCTGGTGCCCTTTCATGATAATTTCTTCGATCTCATTGAACTGTGTTGAAAATACCATAGAGGGGCCATTTGGAACAAGTAAAAAAAGCCAAAGTTAACTTTTAATCTATTTTGATTCATATCACCTCTTACATATAAAAAGTAAAAAATTAAATAAAATTAAAAAATTAACTTTTGACCAACTTTCTAAATCACCCAAAATTGACATAAATGAAATCTTAGAGAAGAGATATCTCCTTTAAAAATACATGATAAAAAATAGTGTGTCAGTAATTAAATTTTTTTGAATATATTGAAGTACAAGAAAATCGCAACATGCAAAGGTCAGGTGTCTTCAAATAGACAAATGTTAACATGTGATTTTGGCCATTAATTAAGATGTATTTAATATTGTATTAGTTTGTTTTGGATTTAGTAGGTTTCTAATTTTAATTTAGAGATTAGCTTTCCTTCAGTCCGTGATCGGATTAGAGGGTGTTCATGAGCCCATCACGAGTCTCATTTCGATAATCCGAACTGTTCAATATGTAAAACTCGTCGAGTACTATATGCTTGTAAAAAATCACGTTGATTGGATATCGGTAGCTATTTCATCAGATCAGATTTCTGTCAACCGTTAATTTTTTCACCGTTGATTTTTTTTATACAAAACTGATTTGATCACGTAGCTATCGATATTCAATCAATCTGATATTTTGCAGATATAGAGTACTTAATGAGTTTTACACATTGACCAATTCAGATTATCAAAACGGAACCCGTTGTGAGCCCTCACGGGCCCAATAGCACCCTCCAGTCCATGATCAGACTGGAGGGAAGCGAAACCCTTTAACTTGTCCAATAAAATGGATGCAATTATTACCAAAAACTTCAAGATTTTTAAATTTGTACAAAGCTACTTTAAATTAATATTGTACATTAAATGCATAAATGTAGACACCCTATTTTTGACCGACCATAAGACTCAGACGTCACTAATTGAGCACTTGGTGATTTTGCATATTGTGCTAGTTCTGAAGTTGCGGAGTCTCAGCTGCGAGCCTTGCCTCCGGACTTCCAGACTCTTTTATGCCTTGCCTCAGTGTGCGAACCAGGCCTTGTTTCCTTTGTTTTCTCTTCCCAAAGGGAGGGAGAGGTCTTGTAGATCATCTCTCAGTGGCCGTAGGCTACATTTCATGGTCGTAGGCCATTTTTTCCGTTTGGAGCCCAGTTCTCGATTTTCGGAGCCGTCGGCCATGTGCCTCGGTTCGGGACTGCTTAACCACTTCCGTTTGCTCCGATTTTTGGCATACATCTTGTTTCCTGCTTTTTGAGGGACACTGTGACTCAAGAGACCAACTTCGTGGTCAAACGCCACCTCCGGTGCTTAATAGTCAGTTCTCGAGGCCCCGAGCCGCGTGTTTTGGCCCCCAAACCTTCATTTTGCATCGGTTTGGGTTCATTTTTGGTAGGAACCTTATTTTCATTGTTAGGAAGGTTGTAGAAGGGTGGGAGGCCAGCAATTGTTTTGAAAAACCAGCTTTATTCCTTCATCGCTCTTCATCGCCCATTTTCTTCACTAGAAAGCTGATTTTTCCCATTCCTGGGCCACTTTTTCTGACTTTCCACCATACCATTGTGTTGTACACACCTGGGAGGCCACCAATATGGGTAGGCCGGCCATTAATTCCCCCTGACCCTTTTGAACCTTTCTAAAAAGTTAGTTTTTCTCTCTCCTGGGTTACATTTTTTGTTTTTTTCTCCATGCAGCTATGTTGCACTCACCTGGGAGGCCACCTTCTTGGGGTGGCCGGCCAACAATTTTGCTTGAACCTTTTGCACCTGGCCGGCCGACCAGGGGAGGTGGCCGACTGGCCACCTGAACCTTTTGCACCTGGCCGGCCATGTTTCTCTCTCCTGGTGTATTATAGTTGTGCCAGCTGATTTGCATCAGACCTCTGCCCGAGGGTCTGCCCCTTTTGAGGGAGGAAATTTGAATTTGTTTTTCCCCTATTTTCTTCACACCTCTCCCTCTATATAACCAGCACCCCTCCTCCATTTCTAAGGGTTACAAAAACCAGCTGGAGCCTTGGCATACAAACCTCCATATCCCTCTCTTCCAAGCTTCAAAACATCCTTGACCTTGCACTATTTATACACCAACTCATAGCCTATCACCTCCACACACCATTCCAACATCTTGAGGCTGATTTTCAGAGGTTAGGAGCTCCTCTTCTTGGCCCAGAAGCTGCTGGAAAGTTGTGCTACAAGGGTGAGTCCCTATTTCTTCATTTCTTGCCTTATTTTGCTTAATATTTTAGCCTCTTTTACTAGCATTTTTGGGCTTCGACCTGAACTGAAAATAGTCTTATTTTGAGCTCATATTCATGTTTGATCAAGGACTTTTCTCTGTTTGAGGTCTTCTACCCACCCTTTGTGCTTTATCCCTCTTTTGGCCCTTATCTTCCATGATTTATTAGCCATATTTGTGAGCATTTCTGGGCTTCAAGACAAACTATAAAGTGCCTTATTTTGAGCTCCTCTTAAACTTTGTTGAAGGGCTCTTTGTTGTTTGAGGCCATCTACTACCTCTTGCCTTCTATCTCTCTTTTAGGGCTATTTTTGCATCATGTTTTAGCCTCACTTGTAGACATATTTGAGATTTTCCATAAACTGTAAAGTATCTTATTTTAAGCCCCTCTTCAACTTTGTTGAAGGGATCTTTTCTTTTTGAAGTCATTTACTACCCTGTTTGTTCATTCTCTCTTTTAGGGCTGTTTTTGCATGATATATTAGCCCTATTTGTGAGCCTTTTTGGACCTCGACCTAAACTGAAAAAAGTCTTGTTTTGATATCATATTCATGTTTGATTAAGGTCTATTCTCTGTTTGGGGTCATCTTCCCCTATGCATGCTTCATTCCTTCATGATTAGAGCTATGTATTAGAGCACTTGCATTGGCCATGATTTGGCCTCTTAGCCACTGAAATCCAGTGGATTTTTAGTGGCTTTGATGCATTCTTGAAGGCCAAAATCAGAGGGGGTGACCCCCTCTCTCCTTGTCTTGTTTGGTGGTTTTGTTGGCCTTCCAAAGGACCTCTTATTTGCATGCTTCTAGGCCTTGTTCCAGGCCCTTTTCAGTGGGTTTTAGGACCCCTATAGGCTATTTCCAGAGTTGGTTTAGCCTTGTTGAATGTTCATCTTGCATGTGCTTAACAACCCCTTGTATGCCCTTCCAAAGGGGCCCCTCATTTTTACATGCATTGGCTGTATTTCAGTGATTATTTGGGCATATTTTCATATGTTTTGTTCACTGATTTTTTCTGGTTTGGTGAGATTTCATATGCTTCATATACATGCCATGTAAACCATGTTTGCTAGTCAAAGTTGTATGCTATTTTAGTCCATCTTGCTAGCATCTTTTGGCCATGCTTTGAACTAGAAATGTTCATGTTTTGGGACTGACTTGGCTCTGTCTTTGTGCTTCATAGTCAAATAATGCATGCTTTGTGTAGCTACAAGTCAATATATATGCCTAGTTTTGAGTTTCGGGACCATTCCATGCATTGTATGACATATATCCATGATTCGGGATCATTTTGCATCATGATTCAGTGCTGGAATTTTCATGTTTGAATGCCATGTTTCATGCCTTGCCATGCCTTGTTAGAGTGGAATTTGGTGCCTTAGGTTCGGTCCTCGATTTGCGTGCATACGTGCACGCATTTCGAGTGTCTCATTTTCATCTAATGGCTACTGATGTGAGTGTAGCTGAGGTCCACTCATGTTGGTGTAAGTCCATTATGCATTGTGTATGCCATGTCAATTCATAACATTGCGTATGCTAGGTTGTATGTTAGAGCATTGTGTATGTCTCGCTACATCGTGCATTGTGTATGCCATCTCATAGCATTGCGTATGCTAGGTTGCATGTTAGGATTGTATTCATGCATGTCATGCATATTGCATTGTGTTTAGGATAGGAGTTAGCCCGAGCATGGGAAACGAGAGACGTTTTGTACTCCGAGTGACGGAACGTGTCTCAATTCCCGGTCACCGACACTCCGGATCATCCATGATAGAGTCACGGTCTTGTTATGTTTATATGTGCATTCATTTCATATTAAGTCATGTAATTCGACTCCTCGGCCATCATGCATTGAGATGCGTGATTGGTGGCATGAGGACCGAGGACTACACTCCCTAAAGAGTAGTCAAGCATACATATGTGAAAATACATTGCCATGCCCCTTTCTTGCTCTCTGTTGCAGCATATCAGAAACCAGCAGTCTTTTGGAGTTTCGTGCAATATTCCGGGCTTAATTATAAACAGAGGCTAATTGGGGCATCGCGATAGATTTTCGCGCAAGGCAACTCAAGCATGCATCATTCATCATTACGGAATAGAGCCGAGGTGGTCCATGGATTTGCGTGCCATTTATCGCTTTCCTAGATTAATTTATTAATTAATTAGGATTTTGTACTTATTCGGACTGTAATTATTCATTTTGGACTGTATATTATTTATTCGGACCCTCCGAGCGAGGGCAATGTTGTAATAAGTGTGCGTGCGTATGATGTATGTCTTCCAACCCCACGTCTTTCTCCCTTTTATTTACCAACTTACGATGGTTAGATTAGGGCATGTTTCAATTAGCATACAGTATGATGGCATGTTTGCATTCATTCATCTGTCTTGCATGCATCGGGCTCGGCGCATCATAACTCACTGCATCGTATTTCAATTCCGAGTTGAATACTTGTTAGCTGTAGCATTCCATATGCCATGTTTAGAAATAGCCGAGCCTATCTTAGTTGCATTTTGCATGTGTTGCATTAGGCATTTCTGTATAGTTAGGATCATGCATGATTTCTAATTAGCTTTTGTTTTGGCTTGGAGTACTCGGTAAGTTTTTATGCTTTAGCATTCTTGCATGCGTATGAGTGACTGCCATGACAGCATGCTTACCATGAGGCTATATGCTTATGTGATATAACTGCCTGAGTGCCTGTGGGTGAAGGTTGGGTTATTTGGATTGGAACAAATCATCGACTGTGAGTTTTAAGCCCACTAGATAGTGGCAAAATCATGTTTTCTAAGCCCACTTGAGGGTGGCAAATTCACGTCTTAGCCTACTTGCGAGTAGCACCATCAAACCATTTTTCAAAACAAACATGAAATGTTTCGTTCCAATTCAGGCGACCCAGTCTATACATGTATGTTGTGCGCATCACATAGTAAATCTAGGCTAATAACCGGAATAAGAGCACACAATGTTTTCAAAACTAGATATCATGGTTAGTAGAGGCCGATCTTTGATCGGGCGAGCGGGGATGCTCACGAAGTGACCTTCCCCAATCGTACCCAAGTTCCCGAGCCGAGGCAACTTTGGTGATGACGGACACGTGGCCTTAGGCACGAGTCAGGGTTTCCTAAATTTCCCAAAAATAAAATATTTAGGTGGCGACTCTGTATCTGGCAAAGCAGTCCATGTTTGGCACTTCTTTAAAAAAATCTGTTTTTCTCAAAACGATTTGTCGGATTTGGACTCTTTGGTTCGATTAAGAACCGTGACAATTTGAGTCCGAACTGTAGTGATCCCAAAATGAACAGAACGGGACTCATCCTCTCGGGGCGTTCGGGGACGTCTACAATAAAAAAATAATAATTGGGAAATGATACAGAGCTTTAAATCTAGAGTTCTAATATGAGCTCTAGTGATGTGGCAAAAAAAAAAAAAAGGCATAAACATCACATCATGGGTGGAGGCTAGCTTGGAAAATGCTATAGGCCCTAAATTTTTTATCAAAGGAATAACCAAATGTCTCACATGGGTGTGAGATCCATATAAAGTGGACTCATTTATGGGCTCCACACCCATATGAGACATTTGGTCATTCATTTGGTAGAAAATTTAGTATCCTTAGCATTACTCAATTGAGATCGCACTTCTTAACCAAGATCATCATCTCAACTGAGATGGTACTTCTCAACTGAGATCATCATCTCAACCGAGATCGCATTACTAGTCGATAACTCGTTAGTTCAAGAACATCAAGATTCGAAATTTGTCGTCTTAACCGTCATACCAATATCATGACATGTCATTTCTTTATTGGTTCCCACTATGTCCCATAATTGACACACGCAGCCCCATTAGACGTCAGTATCCATCACACGTCTCCCAAGAAACTTAAATCATTACAATCTGTCACCTCTTTCCATTCCAACAAAACCTTTTTCATTTTCCCATTTCGTTTTTCCCTATGTCTCCAGACTCTCTCTCTCTCTCTCTCTCTCTCTCTTGGCTTCTGCAAACCATCATCATTGTTCTTGAAGCATTCATTGCTATGAAGAGTCCATTCGTGCCCAAGGTTCAAACTCTACCAACTGAACCAGACTAGCAGCTAAGCACTTCATCATCTGCTCCACGCATCAATCTACCATCTCAATGGCAGTACAAATACCGACATAGCGACGATCTTGCAGCTAGAACTAGGAACAGGAAACACCGAGGTCCTAAGCTCCCAGCCTTAGACCTTGACAATCCTCCAATTGCCCTATCTGCGAGTAACCATCGACGTAACCAATGACAACATATCTCGCCGAACTCTTGTCGTAGAAGACCTTCTTGCTGATAGCCTTGATGTCATAACTGTGCGATCCACTCCATTTCCTCACAGTCAATCCAACATGCTCATGCCTCTAGCAACTCAACATCTTGGAAGAGAAGAACACGAAGCAAAATGACCAAGTTATAATAAGGAGCAGACGCCAAGGCCTATCAAGAAGGCCAAGACTCTATCCGAGATCAATATAAGGAACAGGTCAACATCTCATATAAAACCATCATCTCGGGTATAAGTGTTATCTCGGACACCTTCATCTCACCAAATTTTTTAAAAATTTCACCAAGTATCACTTTTAAATCACTAACTCAGTCTTCATTCACTCATCTTTGCTCTCTACCCCTTAATGTGAATGTAAATACAACTTAGGTTCACATTAGGAATACATCATTGGAATCTTGTCTAAGTTCGACTTAGACATCCATGACCAAGGTCATCACGTTGGGCTCGCCCAACTAAACACTTAAGGCTTGACCTTAGTGTACCGAGAGTACTATGCACAAACCGACCAAAACTTGGCTAGTTTCGCCTTGTTTCACATTGAAATATCGTCTTATACTTAATTCAACTCTACCAATATGGCAAGTCTAAGTTAATCTCCTTGTTCACCATGGGAACATCGCTTGATTCTTTCCTAAGTCTAACTTAAACATCCATGACCGAGGTCATCGCATTTGGCTCGCCTAAACTAAAAACTTAAGGCTTAACTTTTGTGAACCAAGAGTACTAGCTACCTTGACTTTTTGCACAAACCGGCCAAAACGTGGCTAGTTTCGCCTTGTTTCACATTGAAACATCACCTTATACTTAGTTCAACTCTACCAATATGGCAAGTCTAAGTTAATTGCCTTGTTCACCATGGGAACATCGTCTGATTCTTGCCTAAGTTTAACTTAGACATCCATGACCGAGGTCATCACTTTTGGCTCGCCCAAACTAAACACTTGAGGCTTGACCTCAATGTACCGAGAGTATTATGTACCTCGGCTTTTCACACAAACCGACCAAAATATGGCAAGTTTCGCTTTGTTTCATACTGAAACATCGCCTTATACTTAGTTCAACTCTGCCATCAAGGCAAGTCTAAGTTAATCGCCTTGTTCACCACGAGAACATCGCCTTAAGACTTTTTCAATCTTATCTCACAATCATAAACAATATTTTGTAATGAACAAAGTCGATACTAGTATTTTATTAATACTTCGACTGAGGTTGTTAACATCATTAGAGTCGAGCTCCAAATTTCGTCAAGCCACATTCCAAGGACTCGACAAGCTCTTACCGTCAAGATCTTCTAATCTCAGGTAAGCCTTGTTTTATCTCAATTTTGTTCGTCTCCGGTATGTTCTGATCTTTTCAAAATTGTTTTCTTATGTCGAACTCCTGTATTCTCGGATCTACTCATCTAGGCCAAGATCTTGTCTTCTGGATTTGGGATCTGCTCGCTTAGGCTGAGCCCTTGTCTTCTCGAACCTAATAATCTAGACCGAGATCTTGTCTTCTAGGATCTAGGATCTGCTCACTTAGGCTAAGGTCTTGGCTTCTCAGACCTACTCATCTAGACCAAGATCTTGTCATCTAGGATCTAGAATCTACTTACTTAGGTTGAGCACTTCTCTTTTTAGACTTACTCATCTAGGCTGAGATCTTGTCTTCTAGGATCTGGGATTTGCTTACGTAAGCTGAGCTCTTGTCTTCTCAGACGTACTCATCTAGGCTGAGATCTTGTCTTCTAGGATATGAGATCTGCTTACTTAGGTTGAGCTCTTATCTTCTCAAACCTAATCATCTAGGCCGAGATCTTGTCTTCTAGAATCTGCTTCACCTAGGCCATGTTTTTCCATCTTGGATCTGCTTCACCTGAGCTATGTTCTTTCATCTGGGATCTGCTCTACCTAGGCCATGCTCTTCCATCTTGGATCCGTTTCACCTAGGCCAATGTCTTCTCTACTTGATGGTTGTCTTCATCTCATCAGAAGCGCTCATGGCCCCTTATCTTTGCATTAATCCCTTTTGTAAGGGTTTTCATTCCTTCAATGTTGATGCATTCTCCATCTTCGCTGAACTCGTCGTCATCAACACTTTGATCTTGTACGATGATGGCCATCTATTCTAACTAAGTTCCCACAGATGGCGCCAAATTGTGGGTGTTGATTTCCGACCACACAACTAAACATGGAACTTAGCTGGAGAACACGCGGCATAATATATTAAGTTAATACCTATGCAAAAGAAGACAAGAAATACCGCGATGGCTCGTCCACCCAGGGGCACTCTAACGATTAAGTCAGTCAATTTATCTCTCAAAGATATCATCAACTCAAATCAAGAGCTCACAACATAAATCACATGCCTTACACTCACGAGGGTGCCTTACTTTTATAATAATTAGTGTCCAACTTCCCCTAGAAGTCTCACTTTATGAGACTATCCTTTATAAGGATAACATCTATCACAACTCATATTATTTAGATTAAGATGAACTTCTTCAAGAGTCCCATCTCTATCCAAATAGGTAGCTTGATGTCATTTAGGACTCTAGTCCTCTATCCAAATATCTCAGATTCCAGTATTATCGCACCATATCTCGGCACCATTGTCCACCCATATAGCACCTTGACTGACAACCTCGGCCACATGGACTACCCAAAAAAATATGTCCTTACAAAAGGGTTTGAGACTTGCTGCGATTTTATTCTTTGAAAGTGTGTAGAGTTCTGTTTTTAGAGTTAAATCAACATGGGGAATACATAAAGGGGAAAAAAAAAAAATTTATTCTGCTACTAGCCTTTTCATTATATAAGTATGCGCTTCATAAACTTTTTTTTTTTTTTTTTTAATTTGTAATATTTTTATTATCTTTTTTTTCATTGTGATGTTGATATAAGGGAGATTGACAAATAAGTCTCATATTTTGCACTTGTAATCTATATAATCCCATATTTTTTCTTGTGATCCATTTAGTTCTTTTAAATATATAATGACTCATTTGTCCGCCACATTGGAGTGTCATATTTGGAAAAAGTACACTAAAGAGTTTTTTAGTGTCACATCATACCCGTCACGTTAAAGTGTCACATTTGGAAAAAGTACACTAAAGAGTTTTTAATTTTTTTAAAGTGTCACCTCATGTCTACCACATTGGAGTGTCACATGTCACATTTGGAAAAAAAATATTAAGAAGTTTTTTTTTTTTTTTAGAGTGTCATATCATATCCGCCATATTGTCACGTTTGAGAAAAGTACACTAAGAAGTTTTTTTTTTTTTTGAAGTGTTACATCATATCGGTCATGTTATCTCGTTTGAGAAAAGTACACTAAGGAGTTTTTTTTTTTTTTTTTAAAGTATCACATCATACCCGTCTGTAGACACCCCATTTTTGACCGACCTTAAGACTCAGACGTCACCGATTGAGCGCTCGATGATGTTGCATATTGTGCTCGTTCAGAAGTCTCAGAATCGTGGCCGTGCGCCCTACCTCCGGACTTTCCGAACTCTCTTCTGTGCCTTGTCTCGGTTTGCGAACTAGACTCGGTTTTCTCTGTTTTCTTTCCTGAGGGAAGGGAGTGGTCCCGCAGACTATCTCTCAGTGGCCGTGAGCTACTTTTGTGCCGTAGGCCATTTTGCCCCATTTCGGAGCCCGGTTCTCGGTTTTTCGGGACCGTCAGGCTGTGTGCCTCGGTTCGGGACAGCCCAACCATTTTCGATTTCTCCGGTTTTTGTCAAGTGCCTCTGTTTTATCATTCCGAGGAACACTGGGGCCTCTGATACCCACTTCGTGGCCGAACGCCACTTTCGGTGCTCACAGCCTATTTTTCGGGACCCCGAACTGCGTGATTTGGTCCCCCGAGCATTCATTTTGCATCAGTTTTTGTTCAATTTTGGCAATTGCCTCTATTTTATCATTCCGAGGGACACTGGGGCCTCTGATACCCACTTCGTGGCCGAACGCCACTTTCGGTGCCTGCAGCCCATTTTCGGGAACCGCGCGGTTTTGGTCCCCGAGCTTTTGTTTTACATTAGTTTTTGTTCAATTTTGGCAGGTACCTCTGTTTTAGCACCAGGAAGATCACTGGAGGGTAGGAGGCTACCAATTGTCTCAGCAACCAGTTATCTGCTTGGTCAAAAGTGGTTCAGCATGAATCCGGGAAGGAGAAAAGTATGCGCGGCTTCACCGAAACAAGCGTAACTCTTTGCACAAGAGGAATTAAAATATGAGGCCATCACCATTGGAAATCTTACTTCCGGGGCTTCATTTTTCACTCAAGAATCTCCTAAGTCCAAATCCGGGGGGAGGAGATATGGTTGGTTGAAGTCCGGTTGGACTGAATCTGCGCGGCTTTACGGAAACTGGCATAACTTTTTCTACAGGAGGAATTTTGATGCAAGGTTTGCGGAATTGGAAAGCTAACTTCCGGGGCTTCAATTTGGACACTTGAATGGACATTTTTGGACTTCCCTAGCACCCAACAGCCAGTGGTCTTCTCGGCAGTTTTGTTTATCTAGCTGGCCAGCCACCCCTTTTGTGAAATGACCATTTTGCCCTTGTGAGTTGGCCGACCATTTCTTGCTCCCTCAGTGTATTCCAGCTGTGCTAGCTCATTTTCCAATTGGCCAATCCTCCATACAAGTGTATGGAGGATTAGAGAGTTGCTTTTTAGATATTTTGATGCTTTTTAGATATTTTGATGCACTTTAGATATTTTGGATGCATTTTTCCTCTATAAAGGAGAGACTTGGGCTTCATGTTCAAGGGTTAGACATTATTTTGAGAGACATTTTGGGAGAGATCCATAGCCTCCACCTTCCATTTTCTCTCCATTTCAAAGCTCCAAGGTCATTTTTCTTGCATAATTTGTTCATCAACACCAAGCACCACCATCACCACTCCATTTCCAACACTTGGAGTTGATTTCCAGCATCTAGGAGGTGACATTTTTCAAGCCAAGAGGTAGAAAAAGTTTGATCTTCAAGGGTAAGCCACTAATTCCCTTTTTCTAGCATAATTTTGAATCAATTCTTTGCCCTATTTGCTTTCAGTTTTGGGCTCCGACCCCTACTGGTTTTAGGATTATTTTGAGCCCCTCTACAACTTTGTAGAAGGGCTCAACTCTGTTTGGTGTCTCCATGATGCATCTCTTTCAATATCACTCTTTATGCCATTATTTTGCATGCTTTATTTGGCTTATGATTGATCCATTTTTGAGCCTGATATAAACTGTGAGTGGGCCTATTTTGAGCCCCTCTTCAACATTAAAGAAGGGCTCAACCATGTTTGGTGACTCTATCATGCACTTTCTTTGTAATTCTTCCAATTTACCGTAAAATTGCATGATTTATTTGGCCTATTTTTGATCCGATTTGGAGAATCTCATGAACTAATAATGTGCTTATTTTGAGCCCCTATTCAACATTGAAGAAGGGCTCAACCTGGTTTTCATGCTCTGCATACCACTTGCTTTGAATTCATGTTCTATTCTTGCTTTGCATGCTATTTTTAGCTCATGAGTGCTCTGTTTTCGAGCATGCAATATACTATGATTGGGCCTATTTTGAGCCCCTATTCAACATTGAAGAACGGATCAACCATGTTTGGCCTTTCTATCATGTACTTGTTTTGTAATTCCCTAAATTTACCGTAAAATTGCATGCTTTGTTAGGCTTGCTTAACTTCTGTTTTCGGCCTTTATCAGGCTTAGAAAGTGTCTTATTTTGGCCCATTCTTCATATTTTGTTAAGGGTCTTAGGTTGTTTGGTGCATGCTTTTGGTACCTTATGTTATAGCCTTTGTTGGCTCATTATTTTGCATGCTATGTTTAGCCTATCTACATACTGAATTTGGGGATGTCATCTCTTGTAAATGTGCATATTTTTGATCCCTATTCACTGTTGTAGAACTGTGTTTTTCATTTTGAGCATTGTATATACCACTTGCTTTGTAATTCTCCTCTTTTTCCCCACTTTTGCAAGCTATTTTTTCCATACTTGTGATTGTTGTTTGGCCATGATTTATACTGGAAAAATGCTAGTTTAGGGGCTGCCTAGCATCTATCTTTACACTTCATGTCCATATTCTGCATATTTGGCATAGCTGTAGGCCATTCCATTGCATTTAGGGAATTGTTTCGGGCATCGGGTGTAATTTTGCCATAATTCGGGGGCTATTTTGCATCATTTTGGTTGTTGAAATTTGCATCTTCCACATGCCATATGCCATGTCTCATTTGTATATCATTTTCATGCCTTCGGGCCATGCCTCGGTTTGCGTGCCCGTGTGCACGCATTTCGAGGCACTTCATTTTCATCTCTCGGCCTCTTATGTGAGTGCGACTGAGGTCCTCTCATGTTAGTGTAAGCCCAATCTGCATTTTCCATGTCATTTGCATTGCGTATATCACCGCCTCGGTTTGCGTGCCCGTGTGCACGCATTTCGAGGCACTTCAGTTTTATCCGATTTGCACTTCGTATCATCGCCTCGGTTTGCGTGCCCGTGTGCACGCATTTCGAGGCACTTTGGTTTTATCCGGTTTGCATTTCATGCCATCGCCTCGGTTTGCGTGCCCGCGTGCACGCTTTTCGAGGCGTCTCATTTTCATCTCATTTTCACAGCATTGTGCATACTATGCTGTATCTTAGTTACATTTCATGCATATTGCATCGTGTTCGGGATAGGAGTTAGCCCGGGCACGGGAAACGAGGCACGTTTCGTACCCCGAGTAACGGAACGGGTCTCAATTCCAAGTCACCGACACTCCGGATTATCCATGATGGAGTTAGGTTTTGTTGTAGCATTCATATGCATTCATCCGATATTGAGTTGTGCAATCCGACTCCTCGGCCATCATGCATCGATATGCGTGATTGGTGGCACGAGGATCGAGGCATGCATATATTTGTGAAATACATTGCTATGCCCTTTTCCTGCTCTCTGTTACAGCAAAATCGAGGACCAACAACTTTTCAGAATCCGGCGCGCATTTCGAGAAATATTGCAAACAGAGGCTAATTGGGGCATCCCAATGGATTTCCGCCCGAGGCAGTCCAGCATACACTATTCATCAGAAGCAAGGCAGCCCCTGGCTTGCATGCCAGTTTACTGCTTTCTTAGTTAATTGTTAATTAATTAGGAATTTGTACTTTATCTGTATATTTCGGACTGTATTATTCTTTTATTCGGACTGTATATTTATTCGGACCCTCTGCGCGAGGGCAATGTTGTAATAAGGGTGTGTGAGTGTGATGTATGTCTTCCAACCCCACGTCTTTCTCCCTTTTATTTATCTGCTTATGATGGTTAGATATAGGGCATATTTCAATTAGCATAACAGTATGACAGCATGATTGCATCATTCATCTGTTTTGCACGTACCGGGCTCGGCGCATCATACAAACTGCATTGTATTTCAATTACAAGATGAATACATGTTAATTGTTGCATTTCACATGTCATGTTTAGAATAGCCGAGCCTGCTATAGTTGCATTTTGCATGTGTTGCATTAGGCATCTCTGCATTTTTAGGATCATGCATGATTTCTAATAAATTCCTGTTTTGGCTTGGAGTACTCGGTGAGTTTTATGCTTTAGCATCCTTGCATGTATGTGAGTGTTGCCATGAATAGCATGCTTGCCATGAGGCTAAATGCTTATGTGATATAACTGCCTTGAATGCCTGTGGGTGGAGGTTGAGTTATTTGAATTGGGACAATTCATCAAATGTTTGTTTTAAGCCCACTAGATAGTGGCAAAATCATATTTTCTTAAGCCCACCCGAGGGTGGCAAATCCGCGTCTTAGCCTACCTGCGGGTAGCACCATCAAACCACTTTCAAGCAAACAAACATGAAATGTTTTGTTCCAATTCAAACGGCCCAATCTATACTTGTTTGCTGCGAGCATCACATAGTAACCTAGGCTAATAATCGGAATAAGAACTCACAATGTTTTCAAAAACAGATATCATGGTTAGTAGAGGCCGGTCTTTGACCGGGCGAGCGGGGGGGGTGCTCACGATGTGACCTTCCCCAATCGTACCCAAGTTCCCGAGCCAACTTTGGTGATGACGGACACGTGGCCTTTTGGCACCGAGTCAAGGTTTCCTAAATTTCCCATTTTAAAAATATTTAGGTGGCGACTCTGTATCTGGCAAAGCAGTCCATGTTTGGCACTTCTTTCAAAAAATCTGTTTTCAAAACGATTTGCCGGATTTGGACTCTTTGGTTCAAGATTTAGAACCGCAACAAAATCGAGTCCGAACTGTAGCGAGGTCCCTCGCGGGCTTGTTACACCGTCACATTGTCACGTTAGGGAAAAGTACACTAAAGAGTTTTTATTTTTTTAGAGTAAAAGTTTTGGAGTGTCACATCATACTTGACACATTATCACAGTTAGGAAAAGTATACTAAGGAGTTTTTAATTTTTTTACAGTGTCATATCGTTGGTTTGTCACATTAATACCTGTCATATTGGGGTATCACAACATATCTGTCACATTAATAAAAGGGTATAGATGTCCACCAAAACACTACCAAAATTAAAAAAAAAATAAGACCACATGGAAAGAAACTCTCCACTAATAGGACTTAACAGATTAATAGAAAAAATTTGGAATTAAATGGAGTACTTGTGTGTGAGATGGAATTTATTGGTAAATATCCCTTGATATAATTATAATTTTTTTAATTTAAAAAAAAATCATGAATTAGGACGTAAGATTTCAATTACTATATTATTTTTTTTTATCATATTTCGACGTGAAGTTTTACCAAAGAGTCAACTATTGAAGATTTTCGAGATATGAAAGAATGATGAGTTTCACTTTGATAGATGATTGAGTTAATTTATATAAATAATTATTTAAAACATGACATTACTTTTATTCATATATTAAATTAACTAAATATAATTTAATATTAAATTCAAGTCTTTTGTTTTCTTTTTTTGGAACTTACTTATAGGTTCTAATAGGTAAACTTATTGTCTAACAGGTCCTATGATCATTAATGACATTTTTCATCAAACACTATTTAAAAACATTACTAGTTGTTAATTTTCAACTATAGTTTAAAATTTGTAAAAAAAAAATATATATATCACTAATTATAAGTTTTAGCGATAGTTTAAAAAAATTATCACAAATTTTCAACTTTCAGTGACAGTTTAAAAATTCGTCACAGAAAAATGTCAGTAATTGTAAGTTTTAGTGACAATTTATAAAAATCGTAATAAAAAAATTCACTAATTATCAATTTTTAGCAATGTACGCAAAAAATTGTTACAAAAAATTATTTTTCACAATGATTTTACTATGACTTATTTTCAATAAGATTTTATGAGAATTAAGTCTAAATATTAGGATCTATTAATAATTTACCCTTTTTTAAATTCAAAAAAATAGTATTTTATATCAATTCATATAAAAAATTTATTCATATCTTATCCAGCTGCAGCTCATTCAGCTGTAATCATAGCTGCAAGTTCAGCTGCAGCTCATATAGCTTCGTTAGTACCAGATCATGGCTCAGCTTCAGCTCAAGGCTCACTAACAGTTACACCTTCCAACTGACTTCCGTATCACATGGTGATTAGTTAGAAGTAGTTATGATTTCTTAAGCCAATTAGGTACCTCTTGTATAAATACACTTTGTATCTTTGATATTTGTAATGAGAATTGAGTTCAAGCTTTTCATCTTGGTATTAGAGCATCTCTGTAGTTCTCACGAGCATAACTCTGGCCTATCTATGGCTTCTTCTGATTCATCTCTATCTTCTTCTTTACCTCACAATCTCAATCTGTTGATCTCTAATCTCAGTTTATTCATTACAGTTACACTTGATTCTGCGAATTTTCTTATATGGCGCAGTTAGTTTCAAAATATATTGCGTACAACTGAGTTGTTAGATTTTGCAACTAGATCAATTCCTTGTCCACCATTGCAAATCAAAGATTCAAGTGGTGTTGAAGTTCTAAATCCAGATCGAGCACAGTGAAACAAAATCGATGCTCATCTGTTAAGCTGTATAATAGCTACACTCACACTTGCAATTTTTTCTTCTGTTCTTCATTTGCAACATAGCTATGAGGTCTGGAATGCTCTCTGTAAACGATTCACAGTGTTATCTAGATCTCACATTCATCAAATGAAGAATCGCTTGACTCATCTGACAAAAGACTCACTGTCAATGGATGAGTATTTGACTCAGATAAAAGAATTTTCTGATCAATTAACTCTAGCTTCCTCTCTTGTTGATGAAGAAGATCTGGTACTTCTCACTCTAAATGGATTACCAGATGAGTTTGATGCTCTTAAAACCACTATTCGAGCACGCGTGAAGCCTATTTCTATGGCAGAGTTAACATCTCTTTTGAGTTCTGAATCAATTTACATTGAAGCTAAACAGAGAAAGTCACAATCTCATGAGCCTTCAGTTGCTTATGTTTCCCAGTGAGGTTCATCTAGTACTACTTCTAGAGGAGGACGCTCATCCTTTCGAGGTTCCAGAGGTGGTTTTAAAGGTGGTTTTCGTGGTAACAGTGGAAGATTTGCTTCTCGTAGTAGAGGTCATCACTACTCTTCCAACTTAATTTGCCAAATTTGTGGTAAAAACAGTCACACTGCAATAAACTGCTGGCATAGACTGGATGCAAACTTTTATCAATCATCTTCTTCCAATTTTCCTTCTCCATCTACTCCAGCATCCACTTCTCTGGCTATCTGTGACAACCCTCACCTATGATTAGCGTTAAATCATGATTTAGTATGATAAATAATTGATTAAAATGAAATCCTAAATTGATTACACGAGTGTGTTGTGTAGATTGCATTTCTTATCTGTTTGTTACAGAACGATCTGTTCACGTTTTAATTTCGATTTGAGAATTGAAAGCCTTATCTGCAATCGATTCAGAAATTGACTTGTGCTATATGCTAATTAGGATTTATAGAATTTTATGGTAGGTTTAATTAAAATTCGATTTGGAATGATTAAATTAGAAAGAATAATGTTAAATTACTTTAGCTTGAATTATTTACACATTTGCCATTGGTGGGCCTTCACAAGGCCATTTGTTTGATTTCTCCATGCTTGGCACCATTCATCATCCTTTTCCTTGCATAAACGTGAGTGAGAGGAGAGTAGGAGAAAAGTGAATTCAACAAGAGAATTGCTTGAATTTAGAAGTAATTGAAGAGGATTTAGAAGATTAGGCTTCCACACTTGAAATTCAAGACTTAAGGTAGGAATTCACCCTCTTGATTGTGAGTTTAAGTTGTTTCATGCATGATTCATGGAAAAATTGGAGACTAAAGCCAAGAAATAGCCTCAAGAGTAGAATTGAGAATCAATTCATGCATGCATGTCCATATCATGGAGTTTTGGAGTTGTTTTCATGAAATTCACACATGCATGTTCATATTTTAGTTGTGATCCAAGAATTCACCATGTTTTTGAGTTGAATCCTGCATTTGATCATGCTTTGGAGTTTTGGAGTTCAAGAGAACTCATGCATGTCATGTTCTTGTAATATTCATCAAGTTTTAGTTGAAATTTGGTACAATTGACACACTTTTGGGCTTTAATTTGATGAAATGATCTTCAAAACATGTTGTGTTATGAGTTTCTAAGTGTTTTCCAGAAATTTGGCCCAAAATGATGAGTTTTGACATGTTTGATTCATGGTTTGAAGCTTGGGAGCAAATCTGAAAAACCTAGAATTTGGCTTCCTCACTCGAGCGACCACCTTTGTTTTCAGACTTTTGCTCGAGCGACGGAATGCTGGCTCGAGCGTAAATTGCAAACTCTCAGGTTTCTGCGTGTGTAGAAGCACGCTCGAGCGACAAGACTTGCGCTCGAGCAAAGAATTGTGTCTCACGCTCGAGCGAGCATCGAACGGAGAATTTCAACAACCAGTACTTCTCACATTTTTGCAGATCGCTTGAGCGAGGGATTTTACGCTCGAGCGACCTCTCTCATTCGGTAAGGTCGCTCGAGCGAAGGAGTCTATGCTCGAGCAAGACCCCTGTTTTCAGCAAGTTTTGAAAAATGTTTTTAAGTACATTTTTGCATCATCATTCCATCCTAGGCATTCCTAGGCCATGTTAAGGCATCGTAATGAGGATAATGATATAAAACCACACCAAAACAAGCCAGGGGCTAAGTTATTAATTTCGGGTGTGTAATTTAGTGTGTATTTGTTCTGCAACTGTGTAGGTTTGACACCTAATGATGTTGATTAGCCTACCTATAGCCCAGTAATCTGTGAGTAACAATGTTGTAAAGCTATGTTCAATTACAATTATTTTCTGAATGATTAACTGTACTGCTTTCTGAAATGATATTGTTTACTGAATGAATTTTTGTCCTATTTTATGAACTGTACTCGTGGCATCCATAGCGACTGACTGTTACTGTTACTGCTATTGTTACTGTTATTACTACTGTTACAGAGATCGCTGTCAGTTCCTATCCTTGGAACTACTGTTACTATATTGATGGCCATCAACTGACTGTTCGGTCTATTTATACCTACTATACTGTTCTGCTATTGGATGTACCACGTATGACTACTATGATTTCTAAATGACTGATATGACATGAAAAATGAGTCATTGATTGAATAACTGATCTATTGATGCAAATGACTGTTTTATTTACTGAAAGGACATTCATTCTTAACCCCTTTACAGATTTGTTATTCACTGGGCTTTAGCTCACAGTTTATATGTATATGTAGGTGGCCAAGAACCGGACCAAATCTAAAGGCACCAGCTTAAACTCCTGTTTTGTCAAGCCAGCCATTGTGCCTCACTTCGAGATTCCGAATCTGCACCAACCAAGATTGTTTTGGGATGTTTCAGATTCACCCTTTTTGTCTCTGTTATTGAATGAATGTTTAAGACTTGACTGTACAAATATGGTGAAGGGATTAAGTCCCTAACCTGTATGCTACTGTATATATCTGTTTTGATAAGTATATGTATGGCTATGAATGTGGTTATGTTCATAAAAGTCTTTTTCCATTCAGGTTTTCACAGCTCATTGGACATCTTTTATTTCTGTTTGGCTTCCGCCAGCCCCTTTATATTGTACTACTGTTATTACTGTTAATCAAGCCTTTGGTAGTCACGGATTACTGGCCGGTTACGATGCTAAGCCCTTAGGGGTAGGTTTAGGTCGTGACACTATCCTTCTTCTCGAGCTTTTGTGGCTTCTATTCCGTCCACTGTCCCTACTGAATCTTCTCCCTGGTACTTTGATTCAGCTGCTTCTGATCATATTACTCATGATCTCTCTAATCTCAACATGTATCAGGCTTATCAAGGTCCTGATCAAATCACTGTAGGCAATGGTAATTCTCTTCCTATTCATCGTATATGTAAAGGCCTCTTACCTACTCCTCATTTTTCCTTTAAGCTTAACAAACTTTTGCATTCTCCTATCTCGTCCAATCTTCTCTCTGTGCATCAACTCACCAAGGACAATAATTGCATTATTACATTTGATGAGCCTTCCTTTGTGATTCAGAACAAACACTCGAAGGCTATTCTGCACAAGGGCCATAATGCTCATAGCGTATATCACTTTCCACATTTGACATCATCTTCCACTACTGCTGTGCATGCTCTTCCTGCATCGTCATCTCATGCTTTATTTTCTGCTACTACTAGTCCTATATTTGAGATTACTTGGCATAAGAGATTGGGTCATCTTTCTCAACCGAAATTTACAGCTTTAAAAAAACACTTACCTATTGCTAATAATCACTACAAGTTTTCTGTTTTTTCTTGTACTCATTGTAGTATAGCTAAAAGTCATAGACTTCCTTTCAAGCTTTCCGATTCTACTGTAAATAAACCTTTATCTCTTATTCATAGTGATGTATGGGGGCCATTTCAGTCTTTTTCTTTTGGTTACAAATTCTATGTGCTTTTCATTGATGATTTTAGCAAGTTTACTTGGCTTTATCCTCTCTGTTATAAAAGTGAATTTTTCTCCAATTTTTTGGAATTTAAAGCTTATGTTGAGACTCAATTTTCTACTAAATTGCAAGTGCTTAGGACTGATGGAGGCACTGAATTTGTTAATTCCTCTATGACTTAATTTTTGAAAGCTCAAGGCATTGTTCATCAATTATCTTGTCCATACACTCCTCCTCAGAATGGTGTCTCTGAACGTAAATATAGACATATTATTGAGACCACTATTGCTTTGCTTCATCACTCTTGTGTTCCTACCAAGGTTTGGTTTGATGCAGTCTCAACTGCTACTTATCTCATTAATAGACTGCCTAGTGCAACTCTTTCTCATAAATCACCCTATGAACTTCATTTTCATACTTTACCTGATTACTCTTTTCTCAGAGTGTTTGGGTGCCAATGTTTCCCTTGGTTGAAACCTTATTCCAGAAATAAGCTCCAGCCTAGGTCTACTCTATGTGTCTTTCTTGGTTATTACTCCTCCTATAAAGGATACAGATGTTTGGACATGGCCACAAGTAAATTCCATCTTTCTCAACATGTGAGCTTTAATGAGGATATCTTTCCTTTTTCTGTTGTATTTCTTGTCTCTGCATCCTCTAGACAAGGATATCTTTCTTTTTTCTGTTGTATCTTTCCTTTCAAAAATTGAGTCATAGAGAAATTAACAAATTTAGTGCCTCCATCAGTCCTAAGCACTTGTAATTTAGTAGAAAATTGAGTCTCAACATAAGCTTTAAATTCCAAAAATTTGGAGAAAAATTCACTTTTATAACAGAGAGGATAAAGCCAAGTAAACTTGCTAAAATCATCAATGAAAAGTACATAGAATTTGTAACCAAAAGAAAAAGAATGAAATGGCCCCCATACATCACTATAAATAAGAGATAAAGGTTTATTTACAGTAGAATTGGAAAGCTTGAAAGGAAGTCTATGACTTTTAGCTATACTACAATGAGTACAAGAAAAGATACAAAACTTGGAGTGATTCTTAGCAACAGGTAAGTGTTTTTTTAAAGCTGTAAATTTCGGTTGAAAAAGATGACCCAATCTCTTATGCCAAGTAATCTCAAATATAGGACTAGTAGTAGCAGAAAATAAAGCATGAGATGATGATGCAGGAAAAGCATGCACATCAGTAGTGGAAGATGATGTCAAATGTGGAAAGTGATATGCGCTATGAGCATTATGGCCCTTGTGCAGAATGGCCTTTGTGTGTTTGTTCTGAATCACAAAGGAAGGCTCATCAAATGTAATAATGCAATTATTGTCCTTGGTGAGTTGATGCACAGAGAGAAGATTGGACGAGATAGGAGAATGCAAAAGTTTGTTAAGCTTAAAGGAAAAATGAGGAGTAGGTAAGAGGCCTTTACATGTATGATGAATATGAAGAGAATCACCATTGCCTACAGTGATCTGATCAGGCCCTTGATAAGCCTAATACATGTTGAGATTAGAGAGATCATGAGTAATATGATCAGAAGCAGCCGAATCAAGGTACCAGGGAGAAGATTCAGTAGGGATAGTGGACGGAGTAGAAGCCACAAAAGCTCGAGGAGAAGGATAGCCAGAGAAGTGGATGCTGGAGTAGATGGAGAAGGAAAATTGGAGGAAGAGGATTGATGAAAGTTTGCGTCCAGTCTATGCCAGCAGTTTATTGCAGTGTGACTGTTTTTACCACAAATTTGGCAAATTAAGTTGGAGGAGTAATGACGACCTCTACCACGAGAAGCAGATCTACCACTGCCACCCACGAAAACCACCTCTGGAACCTCGAAAGGATGAGCATCCTTCTCTAGAAGCAGTACTAGATGAACCTCGCTGGGCAACATAAGCAACGGAAGGCTCATGAGATTGTGACTTTCTCTGTTTAGCTTCAATGTGAATTGATTCAGAACTCAAAAGAGATGTTAACTCTGCCATAGAAATAGGCTTCACACGTGCTCGAATAGTGGTTTTAAGAGCATCAAACTCATCTGGTAATCCATTTAAAGTGAGAAGCACCAGATCTTCTTCATCAACAAGAGAGGAAGCTAGAGTTAATTGATCAGAAAGTTCTTTTATCTAAGTCAAATACTCATCCATTGATAGTGAGTCTTTTGTCAGATGAGTCAAGCGATTCTTTATTTGACGAATGTAAGATCTAGATAACACTGTGAATCGTTTACAGAGAGCATTCTAGACCTCATAGCTATGTTGCAAATGAAGAACGTAAGAAAAAATTGCAGGAGTGAGTGTAGCTATTATACAGTTCAACAGATGAGCATCGATTTTGTTTCACTGTGCTCGATCTGGATTTAGAACTTCAACACCACTTGAATCTTTGATTTGCAATGGTGGAGAAGGAATTGATCTAGTTGCAAAATCTAACAACTCAGTTGTACGCAATATATTTTAAAGCTGACTGCGCCATATAAGAAAATTTGCAGAATCAAGTGTAACTGTAATGAATGAACTGAGATTAGAGATCCACAAATTAAGATTAGGAGGTAAAGAAGAAGATAGAGATGAATCAGAAGAAGCCATGGATAGGCCAGAGTTATGCTTGTGAGAGCTTCAGAGATGCTCTGATACCAAGATGAAAAGCTTGAACTCAATTCTCATTACAAATATCAAAGATACAAAGTCTATTTATACAAGAGGTACCTAACTGACTTAACAAATCATAACTACGTCAAACTAATCACCATGTAATACGAAAGTCAGTTGGAAGGTGTAACTATTAGTGAACCTTGAGCTGAAGCTGAGCCATGATCTAGTACTAAGGAAGCTGTATGAGTTGCAGCTAAACTTGCAGCTGTGATTGCACCTGAATGAGCTATAGCTGTTATTGCAGCTGGATGATCTGTTGCAATAAAAGTTGCTTCAATATCCTTATCAGCCCCCTTTAAGCTGATGGGAGAGGAGTGAACCATGAGCTTGGACTGAAGAAAATGAAAACGAGAAGCTGACAATGGCTTAGTAAATATATCTGCAATCTGATCAACAGAGGGAATGTATTTGAGAACAAGTTGTTAGAGCATCTCCAAGGGGATAGCTAAAAAAAATTTGTTAGGCATTTTAGCCAATGTAGCTCAAATTTTGGGCTCTAATGGGCTAGCTATTGGGCTAGCTACTTTACCAGCCTACTTTTTTGCTAGATACAATTAAAGAGCTCCATAGGCTCTCCAAACAAATATGTATGTATATATCTTGGATGTTTGTATATTTATGTCTTGGATTTGGGATTTTATATATGTATATATGTATGTAGCAATTTTATATGTTCTTTCAATTCTGTTTGATGAATTACGGAATAACTTATTTTGTATTTTGTATTTTTTTTGTCCTCATTCTACAGGTTTTGTACATTTATATATATTTATATATATAAATATTGACATATATAAGATATCACAAAGGTAATATGTGAAATCTTTTGTAACAATATAATAGATAACAATGAGAAATTAATCATTCATAATTATAGTTAGTCGTACTATAAATATTTAGTGTTATATTTTTGTGTGTATGCACCATTTTTTTATTAGATTATTAAATTCATATAAAAATTAAAAGGAGTTTGTGAATAATTTGTGTAAAATTAGAAATTAGTGAAGAAAGATTTTAAAAAAGATAAATTTATAGTGTTTGGTTTGGTGTATTTTTCCAAATTTTTGTTTTGAATTTTTTGATTTTCATATTTTTTTGTCTTTGACATTGTTTTTTGAATAACTCTTTTATTTTCTTTTTAGATTCATTTAATTTAATACTTTTTTATTTTTTTTAATTTTACTTTTAGATTTAGATTCATTTAATCTAAATACATTTAGAAAATAATTTGTTGTGTTTTCTTTTTGGAAAAAAAATTATTATTATTAATAATAATAATAACAAAAAAAATATAATAATAAAAAACAGTACATGTTTGAATTCATAAATGTTTTTAGAGTTAATTATCTAAAAATCCTATTTACAAATGTTATGGTAGTTCAGGTCTTATCTAAGATTTTTTGAACCAATAAGTCATATTTAGTAAAATTGAGAATATTATTTGTTTTTCTCAATTTTTAAAACTAAGAACATTACCAATTTTGCATTTCCATGTAATTGTTTTTACTAACTGATGAAAAAAAAAAACAGAGTATGAAATTAAACATTTTTTCCCTTTTACTTATTAGCTTGATTCAACTATCTAATAAAACCGAAAATATTATTAGTTTTTTGGATAAATTACACTTACACCCCCTGAGGTTTGGGTTTAATATATATCACCCTCTGACGTTTAGGAAATTACACTAACCTCCTGTCATTGTAATTATTTAGACGGAATGAAAATATTGAACTCATGCACTCCCTCTTTTTTTCTTTTTTTTTTTGCTTTGCTTTACTTTCTCTTTTTTTCCCCTTTCCTTTACTTTTTTTTTTTTTAAATGTAATTTCCTCTATTTTTCTACTAGGAGTTATTACCTTTTATATAAGCAGGGAGTTTGTGAAATGAAACTATTAACCACATGAGTGGGAATGTAATTTCCAAAATATCAAGGGGTGGGTAGTAATTGCACCAAACCTCAAGGGGTGTCAATGTAATTTACCCTAATTTGTTTTTTTCAATTTTAAAACTGAGAACATTATCAATTTTTTCATTTTTTATTTTATTTTTTTTTTTCAGTTTTGCACATCAATGTTCCAACATTATACTCCTTTATAGACACGAAATTTTGCACAAAAAAATAATTTTGTTTTTTTTAAAAAAAAAATTTCAAAAAAAAAAACATTTTGCGCATAATTATTTTTACTTTTTTCAATTTGAAAGTTGATATTTTACAGTTTTGAAAATCAAAATAAATGTCAACTCATCATATTTCGTTATAGATAATTATAAATGTTAACAATTATTGTTTGAAGGGAAATTCAGACTATTAAAAATTTAATGGGACTTGAAGGTCCAAAAAATCTTAGTTAGGACTTAATAGAGTATAAGTTCATAAATTAGGACTTGTGTATAAATGCTCCATTTTTTTACCAATATTTTACTTTTTAATTCTATTTAGATTATTAGACATTAGATTGTCATGTAAAAGTATAATTTAAATATAAAATATGAAGAAATTCTAATATCTTTAATTACCAAAACTGATAAAATATGAAAAATCAAAAATTAAAAAACGGATTTAATGAAAAAAACTAACGAAAATGATTTTTATTTAGAATTTTGATATCATATCTTAATTATTAAAGTACCATGTCAAATATTACAATTTATAAAATCTAATTTAAACAAAAAGAAAGTGCATGATGACAACCTGCAAAATTTTGAAATGTAGAACAAATTTCCGTTTTAAAAATGCATGTGTTTTTCTTTGTCTAAATTTGAACGAATACATACAATTTTTAGATTTAATCAAAATTATTTACAGTGATTTGATTCATTATGACCAATTGTAAATATTATTTATATCACTATAAAAGTAGACATAAGAAATAAAAATAGTAATTATTTTTTGTTCTTCAATCATCATCAATGTAAAAAATATGGAGACAACTTTTTTTTTTTTTTTTTTTAATAAAGGAGACGGTTTATTCGTATTTATATATAACTTTTGAAAGTAGATATATCATTTTTAAATATTCAACTCTAAAAATAAATAGATAGTTATTTATATAGAATTTTTTATGATTTTTAAAAAATATAATAAATTTTAAAAAATAAAATAATAATAAATTTTTTACACTTTTATAATAGTGATTGATAAATAATTACTCCAAAAAGAATCAAACATGCAATAATGGAGGGGCCACCACCTTGTACCGAAAAAGAAAGATCACACGAAAGAAAATTAAAATCAAACACGCAATAATGACAGTGCCACTACCTTACCAAAAATTATTTGGTGGTCACGAGTAAATTTAGGATACAACTCCTCTCCATTCTGGAAACGAATTGGACAGTATTGTTGGGTTCGGGTAGCACGGATGAAATTACAAAAAAAAATTATGGACAGTCGTTGCTTTTCTATTTTTGTAAAAAATATAATTTGTCATGATATTTTAAAAATATATATTTTATTTTATACATAAAATGACACTCTAGTATAAAAAATACATATCTCATTCTTATTCTATCTTTCATTCTCTTTTTATTTTGTGTCAAAAAAAACTTTTTCATTCTATTAGAAATTGCTCTTATGGTATTTATATTTTTTTTATGTATAGATATAATTTATATATCATATTATATATACATATGTGCTTATATATATGGTAAAAAAATTTATTTGTCTTTTGGTTCTTCTGATGATGAAATCTTGGTTTCGTCCCTGTGTGGTGGGCTTGACTTTTGGTCCATCTTGATAATTCAAATCGTGCAATATATAGAGCTTGTCAAGTATATCATATCTATAAAAAATTACGTTAATTGGATATCGATAACTACTTGATCAACTTGCATTTGTGTATGCAATTTATTTTTTGAATCCTAATTACCGTTGAAACATGCTTGTATGGACAAATTTATTATTATTGTAAATTTACAATAGTAAAATATCAGGAATTAGTATTTTTTGTTTTAAAAATTAATTAAGTTAGTTTAAATGATTAGTTAAAATAAACAGTGTGATTGAAGAACACAATAACTAAAGTAATTAAGTAAAATAAAGAATATACTTTTTTTGTACTTCAACTAGTGAAAAGTACTTCACAAATGAATTTATATTTTCGTCCCTGATTAAAATAGATATGCCCACAATTGAAGTCAAATTTGAGCATCTTATGAACAATTGCAAAACTATTTCCATTATGATCTGAAAGTAATAACGCCTTGTGGATCAACAAAATCACAAATGATTTAATTTATCAAGACAAGTAAATACGCACAACACAACAATTAAACGGTACATATATATATATTCGGTCGGATTGGTTTATATTGATCTTTTTATGTTAAGTCTGACCTTTGACCGAAACATAAAAAAAATTTGTGAATTCCAACCGCCAGCATCGTCCTTTCGAAACCGCACCGTACATACCGGGGTCGGAGGGTTTGGGTCAGACTTTTGAAAACTTTTGGGGGGTAATTCTGGTTTTTTAACACTCCTACATGGGAAGTTCTATTTTCACACATCTACTTTTCTCAATGTACATTATTTCTTAGTGCTGTAGACGTCCCCGAACGCATCCCGGGGAGGGTGCGAGTCCCTCCCGTTCTGGTTCGCTTGTGGGTCTACTACAGTTCAAAGGACTCAAATGTCACGGTTCTTAATCTTGAACCAAAGAGTCCAAATCCGGCAAATCATTTTTGAAAACAGATTTTTTTGAAAAGAAGTGCCAAACATGGACTGCTTTGCCAGATACAGAGTCGCCACCTAAATGTTTTTTGATGGGAAATTTAGGAAACCCTGACTCGGTGCCAAAGGCCACGTGTCCGTCATCACCAAAGTTGCCTCGGCTCGGGAACTTGGGTACGATTGGGGAAGGTCACTTCGTGAGCACCCCCGCTCGCCCGGTCAAAGACCGGCCTCTACTAACCATGATATCTGTTTTTGAAAACATTGTGCGTTCTTATTCTGGTTATTAGCCTAGGTTACTATGTGATGCTCGCAGCAAACAAGTATAGACTGAGTCGCCTGAATTGGAACAAAACATTTCATGTTTGTTTGTTTGAAAATGATTTGATGGTGCTACCCGCAGGTAGGCTAAGACGTGGATTTACCACCCTCGGGTGGGCTTAGAAAAACATGATTTTGCCACTATCTAGTGGGCTTAAAACAAACAGTCAATGATTTGT
The DNA here is from genome assembly GCA_036172215.1 of Camellia granthamiana. Classification (NCBI taxonomy): domain Eukaryota; kingdom Viridiplantae; phylum Streptophyta; class Magnoliopsida; order Ericales; family Theaceae; genus Camellia; species Camellia granthamiana. The sequence goes on from CM069907.1 coordinate 32,226,690, forward strand.
TCCACTTCAAGTAACTCAACCTCCACCCACAGGCATTCAAGGCAGTTATATCACATAAGCACATAGCCTCATGGTAAGCATGCTATTCATGGCAGCACTCACACGCATGCAAGGATGCTAAAGCATAAAACTCACCGAGTACTCCAAGCCAAAACAGAAACTCGTTAGAAATCCATGCATGATCCTAGATGCACAGAATTGCCTAATGCAACACATGCAAAGATGCAAACTATAGCAGACTCGGCTATTCTAAACATGGCATATGGAATGCTACAACTAACATGTATTCAATTTTGAATTGAAATATAAATGCAGTTTGTATGATGCGCCGAGCCCGGTGCGTGCAAAACAGATGAATGATGCAAACATGCTGTCATACTGTATGCTAATTGAAACATGCCCTAATCTAACCATCATAAGCAGGTAAATAAAAGGGAAGAAAGACGTGGGGTTGGAAGACATACATCACACTCACCCACACTTATTACAATTATGCCCTCGCGCAGAGGGTCCAAATAAATAATACAGTCCCATATGAAAGAATAATACAGTCCAAAATATTACAGTCCAAATATTTACAAATTCCTAATTAATTAACAAATTAACTAAGAAAAATAAAACTGGCATGCAAGCCAGGGACTGCCTTGATTCTGCTCCGGATGATGGAATGATGCATGTTTGGGCTGCTTTGCGCGGAAATCCACGGCGATGCCCCGATTAGCCTCTGTTTGCAATGTTTCTCGAAATACGTGCCAAGCTCCGAAAAGTTGCTGATTCTTCATTTTGCTACAACAGAGAGCAGGAAAGGACATAGTAATGTATTTCACAAATGTATGCATGTCTCGATCCTCGTGCCACCAATCACGCATCTCAATGCATGATGGCCGAGGAGCCGAATTGCATAACTCAATATAGAATGAATGCATATGAACATTACAACAAAACCTAACTCCATCATGGATAATCCGGAGCGTCGGTGACTCGGGAATTGAGACACGTTCCGTCACTCGGAGTGCGGAACGTACCTCGTTTCCTGTGCCCGGGCTAACTCCTATCTCGAACACGATGCAACATGGATGATATGCGTGAAATGCAACTAAGACACAATCCTAACATACACAATGTTATGGAATGGCATACGCGCTATACGAGGTAATACACAACCGAGCATACACAATGCTATAAATGAAATGGCATATGCAATGCAATGATGGGCTTACACCGACATGAGAGAGCCTCAGCCACAATCACACAGGAGGCCATCAGATGAAAACAAGACATCTCGAAATGCGTGCATGCGTGCACGCAAATCGAGGACGGATCCTCGGGCACCGAAATGCCACTCTAATGAGACATGGCAAAGACATGGAATATGGTATGCAAACATGAAAAAATCAGTGGCAAAATGAGGGGTAAAACAGCCCCAAAACCCGGTAAAATGATACCCGATGCAAGGAATGACCCCGAAACATGGATTTTGGTGCATGAAAAGGCCTACAGCTATACAATACATGCATAATTGGTACATGACATGAAAAAGAAGAAGCAAGGCAGCCCCAAAACTAGCATTTCTACAGTTCAAAACATGGCCAAACAGCAAGCACAAGTAGGGCTAAAATGGCATACAAAAATGGCTCCGCAATGGAGGCAATGAAGCAAGTGATAAATGCAAAGCCCAAATGGAAAAAGACCCTTCTACAACACTGAAGAGGTCCTAAAAACATGCTGTTTTTCAGTATATTACAACCCCCAAAACAATATAAAAACATGCTAAAAATGCCATGCAAGAAGTAGGCCAACAAGAGGCTATAACATGAGGTATACAAAGCATTCACCAAAAAGCCAAAGAACCTTAATGAGATATGTCCAGGGGGTCAAAATATGGCCATTTTAAGTTCTGATCATGGCTTAAAAACAGAATCAAGGTAGGCTAACAAAGCATGCAAAAATGGGGGCCAAAGAGGGGTATAATGGTAAGTGCTACATGGAGGCCCCCAACAGTATTGAGCCCTTCTACAATGTTGTAGAGGGGCTCAAAATAAGCCAACTTAAATTTTATATCATGCTCAAAAACAGATCACACATAGGCTAGAAAAATCATGCAAAATAATGGCATACAAGAGGGTATTGAAGCAAGTACCAAATGGGGGTCTCAAACAGTGTTGAACCCTTAAAAAAAATGAAGAATGGCTCAAAAAAATGACCCTTTCAGTTAGGGCCGGATCCCAAAACAGTAAGCAAATAGGTGAGAAAGATGTGGCAAAAATGAGCTACAAAAGAGGGAAAATGGTCTTACCCTTGAAGCCCACTTCTTTGCTGCCTTTTGGACCAAGGAATGATGCCTCTAAGCCTCTGAAAAACCTCTCCTTGCTGCTGGAATGGAGTAGTGGTGGTGGTGCTAGGTGGTGGTGAAGAGAGTGGTGTAGAACTTGGAGTTTTGAGAGCAATGGAGATAGATATGTGTGTATGAGCTTGAGAGCAATTTTCCAACCCTTTCTTTAGAGTTGGGAGGCCAGCTATATGGACAAGAATGGGGGAGAAATGGAGGGAAAAAAGTGGAGGGAAATCACTCCAAGTTTTCCCTCCAAAAGAGTTCCCCGGATACAGGGTTTTTGGAGGGAAAACAATGCACAGCTGTAATGTACTCAGTGTAAGGATGCTGGCCGGCCCTTTATTAGAGTTGCAGGTGGCCGGCCGGCCACCCCCTATGGCTGGCCGGCCAAGGGGCAAAATGGTCCAGAGGAATTTTTGGCCGGCCACCACAAAAAGGTGTCCTCCCATGTGTCCTCAGTGGTTGGAAATTGGCAACTGTAAGACAGGAGAGACAACAAGCCACTTTTCAAAGAGGTTCAAAATGATGAAGTTGAATTAATGGCCGGCCATATACTTTTAGGGTCCTCCCATGTGTGTACAACACAAATATGTGGTTTGGGGTTGAAGATAGTGGCCCTGGGGTGGTCAACATTGGCTCGGAAGTGAGAAAAACGGGCGTCGGAGGGCGCCGGAGGAATATAACTGGTTGCTGAGACAATTGCTGGCCTCCCACCCTTCTGTGACCTTCCTGGTGATAAAACAGAGGTACCTGCCAAAAATGAACGAAAATCGATGCAAAATGAATGTTCGGGGGCTAGAACGCGCAGTTCGGGGCCCCGAAAACCGACTGTTAAGCACCGAAAGTGGCATTCGACCACGAAGTGGGTCTCTCAGACCTCAGTGTCCCTTAAAAGGGAGTAAATGAGATGCATGCCAAAAACCGGAGCAATCGGAGATGGTTAGGCGGTCCCGAACCGAGGCACACGGCCTAACGGCTCTGAAAACCGGGAACCGGGCTCCGAAAAGAGCAAAATGGCCTACAGCCACAAAATGTAGCCCACGGCCACTGAGAGATGGTCTACGGGACCTCTCCCTCCCCTCAGGAAAAGAAACAGAGAAAACCGAGTCTGGTTCGCAAACCGAGGCAAGGCATAGAAGAGGGTTCGGAAGTCCGAAGGTAGGGCTCACGGCCGATACTCTGAGACTTCTGAACGAGCACAATATGCAACATCACCGAGCGCTCAATCGGTGACGTCTGAGTCTTAAGGTCGGTCAAAAATGGGGTGTCTACAGTTGCCCCTCTTTGACAGAACTTGGAAGTCACAAGTGACGGGAGTGAATGTCAAAGCCCAGAGACGACCCGTTTTTGACAAGGCCGAAGACTTAGACAATCATACAAGATTAACAGAGATATGCCCGCAGGCGTGCCCGCAGGCAAAGGGGGCAAAATGCAAAGCGATATGCACGGAGCCAGATGTAACTTAATGATCATGCAAATGCAGCAAGCTGTAATGAAGCAAGTATTCGCAAATAGATGCAACAGTTTTAAGCAAGAATGCAAAGCAACAAATACATTTCATGCAGTTAGGAATGCGGAGAATTATTCAATTCTCGTCGCGTCTCACACGGAGAAGATACGATACCTGCGCGATTCGTCTGGTCGCACCAGCCTCAAATGAACCGTACATACAATATCATGCCTGCAAAAGAGAGAAATTCAACAAGCACAATATGCTAACAACATGTATTCAATGTGATTCCTGTGATTCCGAAAGTTTGGCGCGCGCAGTGCCGGTGAATGAATGCATCGCAATGCGAGAAAGGAACGTGCGTGACAACGCATGCTCGAGCACAGAGGTATGGTATATCAAGAAAACATGAATGACAATGCAAAAATGCTCATGAGAATGTAAGTTATGTGCACAACAATGCAAAACGAGCATAAATCAGGGTGCCCGTTTGTTGCGAAACGACGAGCAAGGAAACGTGCATTTTGGCGAAGGCGACTCGATCGCGGCCTCTGGTTCACCTCCCGGAGAGGTTACAACATGTTCAACAAGGATACACTCTGATTTTGATGAGTAATGATGAGACACATGTCAGAAATTGAAGCTGACATCCCGGCGAGGCGATTTCGCGACCGGAAGTGCACTTTTCTTGAACTTTTTCAGGTCCCGGGAACTCCAATCTTCCTCAAAATTTGCAGAGAGCTAGGTGGGCACATGGGGAACACCACCGGCTAGTTATTTTTCCAAGGGGAGGCCACCAGCCACTTTTCAAAAAGTAAATGGCCGGCCAGCCAGAAAAGGTGGCCGGCCGGCCACCTGCCCAAAACAGTGGGCAATTTTGTCTTTTCACCTCATTTTCTTTATATTCACTTGCCTAAGCACTCCGAGATCATTACCACAGCTGCGAAATCTTCCCCTCTTGCCTCCCAAACCATTTTCTCCTTCAGATCTGCACTCTATACGCGCTTTTCAACCCCCCACGCAAGTTGTTTTCGCGAAAACATTCGATTTCAAGCATTTTGGACCGATTAAATTTTGATTTCGGGGCTTCTTTTCTCATTTTCACCACTTGAGGTAAGTTTGCCTCAATATTTGGGAGATTTTCTCGGGGGTTGACTTTTGTTGACTTTTCCATTTCCCGAGAGTTGACTTTTGTTGACTTTTTCCAATTTCGGCTCATTTTTGCTCATTTTTGCTCCTTTTGCAGATTTTTCGGAATGGCGGGTAATTTTCCTCATGGTGAAGGTCCTCCAGGTGCCGGGGATGATTTCAATATTATGACGCTACCCCCGAGGGTCCGACCCTTTATTCCCGAGAGATACGCCCCGCCGGTACACGTTCTTCCGCGGGCCATTTTTCGTCACTTCACTGACTTTAGTGATCGAGCACCTGGAGATCTACTTCTACGAGAGCCAGAGCATCACCTCTCCCACGAGGCACGAGAGGTATTTTACTTCGTTTTCTGCATTTTTCGTGCATTCCGTGCCTTTGCTATGCTTGAACACACAGTTTAGCCCATGACATAGTATTGTGTTTGCATTCAGAACATGTGGCTTAAACACTTGAATTTCTGAACACTCTGCTCATTGATTGATTGTGAACGCACGGCACACATTAGTTAAGAATTGAACACACGCCTCAAGCACTGATTTGTCGAACACACAGCCTGAATTTGAAGGTGAACACACAGCACACACTGACTAAGAGTAGAACACGCAGCCCAAACTCTGATTTTCTGAACACACAGCTCGAATTGATGGTGGACACACAGCACACACTGATTGAGAGTAGAACACGCAGCCCAAACTCTGTTTTTCTGAACACACAGCTCGGATTGATAGTGAACACACGGCACACACTGATTGAGAGTAAAACACGCAGCCTAAACTCTGATTTTCTGAACACACAGCTCAGATTGATGGTGAACACACGGCACACACGCTGATTAAGATTTGAACACACAGCCCAAAACATTAATTCTCTGAACACACAGCCCAAATTGATGGTGAACACACATCACACACTGATTGAGAGTAGAACACGCAGCCCAAACTCTGATTTTCTGAACACACAGCCCAAACTTTGATTTTCTGAACACACAGCCCAAATTGATGGTGAACACACGGCACATACACTGATTGAGATTTGAACACACAGCCCAAAACATTAATTCTCTGAACACACAGCCCAAATTGATGGTGAACACACGGCACACACTGATTGAGAGTAGAACACGCAGCCCTAACATTTGAGATGAACACGCAGCCCATATTTTGATGTCGAACACACAGTTCATTGTTGAGGTGGACACACGGCACACACTGATTGAGAATAGAACACGCAGCCCTACTTTACTTCGCACACAGCTTATTTACTTGCATTTGCACACAGCTCATCCATTTCATTTGCACACGGCTCATTCATTTCATTTGCACACAGCTCATTCATTTCATACTGACACGTGTATTCGTTCTGAATGCAGGTTGGCTCTCGCACCGTGCGAGGATATGGCTCCACTGCTGCGAGAGAGTGGTATGCCGAGCTCTCGGAGGCTGTCCGGGATTTAGTTGACTTAGCAGGGTTCGGGGCCTTCTGCATGGGGTTATCACATTGTCCTGCCAGTAGGACACTGTTAGCAGCTTTGGTGGAGAGATGGTGGGACACCACCAATTCCTTCCACTTTTCCGCCACCGGGGATTTGACCATGACCCCGCTAGATTTTGCTGTGCTGACCGGCCTGGACATAGGAGGTTGGCCCATTCCTTATGACGAGGATATGGGCGAATGGGAGGCTGCTTGGGTACATCTGCTGGGGGCCCGCCCGCCTGTGGATAGAGCTTCTGGGAGAGTCCGCTACACCTGGTTCTCTTCCCATTTTCGGAGGGAGGGGATGGAGCCCGGGTCTCCTGAGGAGGCGGAGCAGTATGCCCGCGGTTTCCTTATGTTCCTCTTCGGGACGACTCTGTTCGCCGATAGAGGGAACATGGTCGGGCTATATCTCTTGAGTGCCCTGGTGGACCTATCACAGGTCGGTCGGTATGAATGGGGTGGCGCCGGCCTGGCTACCCTCTATTGCTACATGAGCGCGGCCTCTCGCGGGCGGGGAGACTTACTCGGCGGCTATTGGAGAGCCTGGGAGGTACTTTCTGTCCTTTTGATTTACATTTCTGCTCTTCATTACTTGTACATCGCACACACGGCGCACTTTACATTCTGTATTTTGCCCTCAGCACTTTGCATTTACATTCTGTACTGCTTTCCTCAGTTATGGGTCTACGTATATTTTCGCACGTTAGCCCCAGAGTTGGTAGTGGCGGGACCCCTCATGACCCCGTATTCATTGGTATTCGAGGGCCAGCACCGGCCGAGACCCCGAGAGACTCTCTTCTATCTGCGGCAGTATTTTGACACTGTGCGGACGACAGAGGTATTTCAGAACTCTCAGTTCCTTTCATTTTCATCTTTGATTTGCCCTGTATATTCCCGATTTCTGATTGATTTATGCACTGGTTATCCGCAGATTACATGGCAGCCCTGGGCGCCCTTGGGCAATGGTCTCCGATTTCAGTATGGCGGAGGATCGGGCACCTCCCAGTATAGGGTCCTACTTGAAGGACCAGTTGGTAGAGCATGGTTCTTGGGGGAACGCTTTTTGCGTCAGGTATGAGGGTACACTTCTCAGGATCCTCCCGCAGCACCTCCAGTCAGTATGCGGACTGCTGATAGGCTCTCTACCCAGGATGTCGTTAGTGCTATGCTGGGCACCGATGCTTTGCTACATCTCACGGACGGAGACTATGCCACTTATCGTCACACATATCTGATGCCCCCCTTGACGGGAGTGCGCACTCCGTCACTGAGGCCAGCTGATGTACCATCTTCGAGTTAGGCTCGTGCTACGGATATCCCTTCCTCTAGCAGGGCTGGTACATCCAGAGGTGGGCACGGATTCATTCCCCCGGTTCCTCCGACTCTTCATCATCCTGGGTGGCCAGATATGCCGACCGAGTTGACGAGTTGGCGATTTGGGACTCCTTACTAGGTCTCGCTGGAGCCTCCTCTTCCTAACCATAGATATGTTAGAGACCCTGATTCACCACCGGTACGTTTTACAGCTTTGATTTATCAGTCGGATACTCGGACATTCATTCCTTTACTGATAGTTTTGCATTTGTATCTGCAGCCTCCTGTTGAGTACGTGGATGAGATGCTTGGATTGCTGGCCACATTTGAGGGCATGATCCTACGGAGGGAGGCACAGCTGGCCATTATGGGTGTGCAGGTATTGTTCATCTTTCTTGCATTTATCATATTTCTGATGACACGCTGGTTTTGAACATTCTACTGCATTGATAGGCTATTTGTGTAGAACACATTTGACACACACCCCACTCACATACTGTACTTGCATCTGATTTTCATATTTGAACTGATGTATTGAACTCTTCACTTTCAGATGCCTCCTGTATATGCTCCGCTGCGGGCCGGGCCACCCGGGCCTTCTCAGGGAGGTCGATCGTCTGGATCTTTTCGAGGTGCTGGGCCATCTGGGCCCTTTCGAGGAGCCGGGCCATCCAGGCCTTTTCAGGGAGTTGGGCCATCTAGGCCTTTTCGAGGAGCTCGAGGAGCGGGGTCGTCTCGCAGACGCAGGGCACATGTTATAGAGACGGAGCCCGATGAGGAGGAGGAGGAGGAGGCCACAGACCGTCAGTCAGAGACATCTGCTGAGGAGGGGGACTCCGGTCTTGGTTCCGGGAGTGGATGTGAGGCTGAGGGGGATCCTGAGGATGACAGCTCCGACCCGGATGGTGATGGTGGTGCAGAGGTTGTCCCGCAGAAGAGGATGAGGGGGGCTCCTCATTCCCGCTCCCGAGGACATTGATGCTGTTGTTTCCTGCTTTATTTTCCTTTTTGCTAGTAGTTTGTCGCACTTTGCATATTGTTAGGCAGTTTTATTTTCTGTAAAACTTGTACCTTTATTTTGCTGTAAAACATGATGGAATGAAACAGCTTTTGAAAGATGTTGTATTTGAAACTCTTAGCATTGCATCGCATCGCATCATTTTGCACAAAATGAAATTGAATGAAAATGTGCGTTGTGTATTTACCGGGTCAGGTAATGAACCGACGCAACAAATCAAACAACTCGACTCACTAAGAAATAACAGAATCTTAGCAAGTTTACAACTTGATAAGCAAAATACAACAATGTTAACGACTCGATAAACAAGACTTAACAAAATTGCGTAAACAAAGAGTAACAACTCAAAACACAAAATACGACAGCTCGACAAAACTTACAACTCAATAAACAAAACGACAACTCGATAAGCAAAATACAACAATGTTAAACAAAACAGAGCGTACTTTGGACGAACGATCTGGATGATGGAACGCATCCGAAACTGAGAGAAATGGAGACCTTCGACATTCCCAATGCATGAAAGTGCCTTTAACTTCCTTCCGGAAAGCAAAACAGGACCAATAAACATGGCCGGCCACATTTTGCATCTGGAGACTGAAAGGTGGCCAGCCGGCCAGTTTTTGAAACAAAGATGGCCGGCCTGCTAGAATAGGTGGCCGGCCGGCCACTTTTTCCTGCAGCCCACAGACTTCTGACACTTGTCCTTCGAATAGTGTTTCACCCCCTATAAAAGCTCCAACTTTGGAACTTATCCATTTCATCACTGCTTTGCACAAAAATGGAGGCATTTCTCGTAGAAAATCTCACATCTTGGATCTCCTCTTTAGATGGCTCGGAAAAGTTGAACTTCCGGGGTTTTGGCTTGAACGCACTATTCATGCTGGGCCGGACTCCACTGCACCTTCCTTTCCTCCATGCCGCGGCGAGATTTTGGAACCCGGTAACGCATGTCTTCAGCTTTGGAGGGCAAGAGGTATGTCCCACTTTTGAAGATTTTCAAGTTTTGATGGAATCTGAACGTTCAGAAGAGATCTTGCCTCAGTCTTGTTTTGGCCATGCCCAAGCTTTAGGGCGGATGTGCGACTCACCGCGTATGACGCTCGATCTTTGACCTCTAACGGGGAGCTGGATATCCTTGGCTTGATTAATCGTTTTTCCGGTGTCGGCGACCGCAGCGACCGTCATTGGCAAGGTTTCCGACAACATGCCCTCTGCTTGTGCATGCTATCTCACTTTCTGTTTGTCTCGGGCTCCGGAGGAGCTAGCATCCGATTGATTGAAGTGGCTCAAGGCTTGAGGGAAGGAAAGAGCTATATTGCTATGGCATTGGCCGAAACACTGATGGGCTTGGACGCTTTCTATCACCGGAAGACAACCAGACTTGCAGGGAGTCCACTACTACTGCAGGTAATGTTTCCCACCCAAGCTCACATATGTATTTACTCACATCACTTGGCCCTCAGGCTCAGCTTTTCTCACAAAACCCTCATCTTACTCTTCTCTCATCGCACATCTCTCTATTCTTTATTCTCTCATTTTTCATCCCTCCCCAGATATGGCTGATGGATAAATTGCAAGTTGTGGACTCGTGCCCTGCTTACTCAGCCCGCGGCTATTTCTTTCGACAACGCCTAGCCGACGCCCTTGATGAGGGATGGTGGTTTGAATGGATGTGCAATTTGTCTGCTGATTGCATTGCTTGGCGTTGTCCTTGGCTTAACCTACCGGCGATGAGCTATAGCATGTTCCAGGATACTGGGATCCGGTTGATCGGCTTGACTCACTGCGTATTCTATTTCCCATTCCGTATTCTGTGCCAATTTGGTCGTGATCAGACTTGCCCTCCAGTGGGGATTGAGTACCCGGTCACTTTCCCGGTCTGAGGTGCACACCTTGCCCGACATACTACGGCCTGGAGGACTAAAGAGCTCCTGTCCCCCGCCCCTGTTTTCAGTTGCACTTTGTCTGACGAGTGCTGGGATTGGCTCAATGAGGAGGCACAGATTGGGCCCAGCTTGGCATCAGAGGCTTCAACCAGCTCTGGAAGGGAACGCAGGGACACCTGACTTGACCATGCCCCGGATTTATTGCTTTACTAGTACTTTCAAGTTTTCATTATGAGTGTAATAAAAAGCAACTTCAATTGTATGCAAGAGCGAGAGAACTCTGTTTTGAAATCAATGAAATTGAAGGTTGTGGTACTGAAAATTCTCCGCTTTGGTCCAAAAATGGTCTTAGTTGTGAAAAGATTAATTTTGAGCAAAGTCAACTTTTATTAAAACTTTTCAAAACTATTTTCGATGTGGATCAGAACTGGACACGCCTGAGATCTGTCACTGAGATGCACAACCCCGGATCCTAGCAACTGGAAAGTTGCCCCTAGTCTGAATGGTACCGCGGCACTTCATTGCAACAGAAAGTTGCCCCTAGTCTGAATAGCACTGTACCGGAGATCACGATAAATGCTGATGAATAGAGATGACTAAGACGATCAAATGGACAAAGTTGATCGGGGAAAAGATTGTGGCTGAACTTCAGGATGAAGCTGCCTACATATCCCAAAGATGGGAATCAAGCCTTACGTAGTTCAGGCTTAGGTTCACTCGGGTATTTTTACTCTCCTTTTGTGCTCTAACTTTTGCCAAGGCCGCCCTTTGCGAGTTTTCAACCTTGCGAGCTCAGTTTTTATAATTTCAAATTTTCTATGCTCTGAGTTTTGCCTAGGTCGCCCTTTCGGGTTTTCGGCCTAGCGAGCCTCTCAGGGGTAGTATTTCTTCAACTTGTCCATGTTGATCGGTTGGGAAAACTCTAAGCCATCTAGATCCATCAGAACCACAGCTCCACCTGACCAGATTGACTTGATGATGTAGGGACCAGTCCAATTGGGTCTGAACTTGCCCCTTGGGTCGTGGATGGGAGCTCGGTTGCCCTTGAGTACCAAATCTCCTTCTTTCAAATTTCTGGACTTGACCTTCTTGTTAAAAGCCCGGGCAATTCTACGTTGATAACCTTGAATGTGGTACAGCGCTTTACAACAAGGTTCGAGTCCCCAATGACGTCCAACCGTCTTGCCCCTAGTTCCAAGGCTGCTTCTAGACCAGCGATGCACGCCTCATATTCTGCTTCATTGTTCGAGACTTTGAATCGGAGTTTGAAGGCGAGAGGGATACGGGAATTGTCGGGTGCTATCAGCAACACTCCTATCCCATACCCATGTTGATTTGACGCTCCGTCAAAGTACATCGTCCAAGTTTCATCGTCGATATGCAGAATTGATTCATCCGGGAACAGGTATTCAACTGCTTCATCCCCCTCAATCGGGTGGTCGGCAAGGAACTCTGCCACTGCTCTTCCTTTCACTGACTTGCGTGTCACGTACGTGAGATCAAATTCGGAGAGCAACAGCAACCAACGAGCTAGCCTACCTGTAAGTGCTGGTTTCTAAAAAAGATATTTGATGGGATCAAGTCGTGAAACCAACATTACAGAGTGAGCTAACAGGTAGTGCCGCAGCTTCCTGGTAGCCCATACCAAAGCTAAGCAAGCCTTTTCCAGCGACGTATATCGGGTCTCATACTCCAGCATCTTCTTGCTGAGATAGTAGATGGCTTTCTCCACCTTATCTTCTGATTCTTGTGCAAGCATGCAGCCCATCGTGGTCTCAGTCACTGACAGATACAAAATCAACGGTTTCCCTGGTTCTGGTGGCGATAAAACGGGCGGGTTCTGTAGATATTCTTTAATCTGTTCAAATGCAGCTTGACATCGGCCGTCCCATTGGAACTTTTTTTCTTTCTTGAGGAGGCCAAAAAGTGGTTCACAAGTCAAGGTTAATTTTGAAATAAACCGTCTTATGAATTGCACTTTACCCAGAAAGCTTCGCACCTCCTTTTCAGTCCTTGGTGGTGGCATTTCTAGGATGGCCTTGATTTTGGAAGGGTCGACCTCGATGCCCCTTTGTGTGATCAGAAACCCTAGCATTTTTCCCGCTGTAACACCAAATGTACATTTTTGAGGGTTCAGCCGCAACCGGAATTCCCTGATCCTTTGGAAAAACTTATGCAAGGCGGTGTAGTGGCCCTCTCTTTCTTTGGACTTGACAATCATGTCGTCCACATACACCTCAACCTCTTTGTGGATCATATCATGTAGTATTGTGGTCGCGGCTCGTTGATAAGTAGCTCCAGTGTTTTTCAACCCAAACGGCATTACCCTGTAGCAGTATGTCCCCCACAGGGTGGTGAATGCAGTCTTTTTCCGGTCTTCGGGTGCCATCACTATCTGGTTGTATCCTGAGAAGCCATCCATAAATGAGAGCAATGCATGCCCTGTTGTGAAATCTACCAACTCATCGATGTGCGGCAGGGGAAAGTCGTCCTTCGGACTAGCTCTGTTCAAATCCCTGAAGTCTACACACACCCGGATCCTGCCATCTTTCTTCGGCACCGGAACAGGATTGGCCAACCAAGTCGGATATTCAGATACCAACAGGAAGCCTGCGTCGATTTGCTTGGTGACCTCTTCCTTAATCTTGAGAGCCCAGTCCGGGCGGATCCTTCTGAGTTTCTGCTTGACAGGTCGGGCCTCGGGGTCAAGGGGGATCCGATGCTGTACAATCTTAGGATCGATTCCAGGCATGTCTTCGTAGGACCACGTGAAAACATCTTTGAAATCTTTTAATAAAGCGACTAAACGCTCGCGTTCCTCTGAAGACAACGTGGACCCGATCTGAACCAGTCGCGGGTCCTCCTCAGTACCAATGTTCACGGTAGTGATTTCGTCCACTAGGGGTTTAACAAATCTCTCTTGCTTTTGCATAATTAAACGTTGTAAAACCGGAGGAACTTCGTCCTCGTCGTTTTCAAAATTTTGAAAGTCTGAATTAATGCAATAAATTAAGGGCACAGAAAAGTACTCGGAAACCACATTCACATCATTCTCATTAAGTTCATCCAAATCGTCCGATTCATTTACAACAGACTCAAATGAAAAGGAAAAAGACGACCTAGACAGGACTGTGGCATCCGGGTTAACGTCCCCAGGAGTACCAGACTCAGACTCAGTCGAGCTGGAACCTCATTCCGACTCACAGGACTCGGTGGAATCAGATTCCGGCTCACTACCTGACCCGGTGCTGCTGGAGAAGAATCCCTCCTCATATTGCCAAGTGAGAGAGGGTGCGATTGATGCATCCAAGAAAGCTGCTGGTTGGCTCGCAGTCGTTTCATCCCCAATCATGGAAACCACGAAGTTATCCCCCAAGCACTTATGGTCGATCGGAGGATCAGAGAGTAGGCATGCCAGTGCTACCCCCATTTTAAGTTCTGTGCCCTCAGGATCCACTGCCTTGCACTGTTCAACCTCGACTGTTGGGTCTGTCTGCTCTGTGGCAACGTCATCCCCGGGTAGTTGCAGGTCGAAGAAGATCTCAAAGCCTGGCAAGCGCTTCTTCTCCGCGTTTATCCACGGCTCTGGGAAGCCGCAAAATGGAAAGTCCTCCCCCTCCCGGACAAAGCGTCCGTTCAGGGTACTTTGAATGGGCCTATGCATTAATTCAAAAGGCTTCCCAGCCTGCTTCGCTCTGGCTCTGCCGGCCATCTCCTTTCCTTTCCTCACCCAGTCCTCTTTGGTGGGCAAATAACCCAGTCCAAAGGTATGCGGGTTGTGTGGCACTTCGGCCAGCGCTGCGACGCCTTTCCTGCCACTTCTTCCTAATCCCATCCCGGGGATGTGTTGTAGCTTGTTCATGAGGTAAACGGATTGAGCACTGACGTACACACCTTCATTCATAGCCATAATATTCTGCACTACCCGGGCCTCAGCCAAAGTGAACCCCGATAAGAACACATCCTCCGTGCCATGCTCGATTTCCAAAACTGGCGTAGACACTTCCGGCGGCGGATGGATGGATGAATTTCCGAAGACAATAGCCACCCCTTTCCCGTGAGGGTACTTCAGCATTTGATGTAAAGTGGAAGAGACTGCCTTTACTTGGTGCAACCACGGTCGCCCCAGGAGTAAGTTGAAGGTTGCGGGAACGTCCAAGACATGAAATTCGATGTTGTGTTGTCCTGGACCAACCTGGGTCTGAATTTTGACAGTCCCCATCACTTCTCTGCTAGTATTATCGTATGCTCTGATCACCTGAGTAGTCGGCACGAAGTCCGCGGGCTTCAACCCGATTGCATACGTTGTTCTGACTGGGCAGACATTAATGGCAGACCCGGTATCAACAAGTACCACCGGTATCCACTTGTCTCTACATTCCACGGAGATGTAGAGAGGTTTGTTATGATTTGTGCCCTCGGGCGGTAGTTCTTTGTCTGAAAAGGTTAATGCCGGGGAACTTCCTCCCGGAAAAACCAGCCCAACCAGTTGTTCTGGTGTAGTATCGATAGAGAGTTTGGCTTTGTCCATAGCAGATAGGACAGCCTGTCTGTGTACTCGCGAAGCCATAAGCAGTCCCCAGATGGATATGTCTGCTTGTATCTTCTTCAATTGCTTGAGCACAGCTTCTTCTTCAATCTGTTTCTCCTTCTGTTTCTCTGCTTCCTTGTCTTTCCCTGATGCCTCGGGTTGGTCTAAGTGTTGGGGCATGAAATATCGCCCACTCCTTGTCATATGAGCGATCTCGTCAACATACCAGGTATCATCTGGTTGGTTACTTCCCCAATCCTCATCTGTGTGGGCAAGACGTAAGTCATCGTCTTCCCACCACATTCCGTCGGCAGCCGACAGACACCTGTCCGGCTCCGGTATGATCGTGCTCGCAGCACCTTCAGTCCTCATGCCCGCAGCATTTTCTGTTCCCGTGCACACAGCACTCTCGACCCCCACATGGGCCTTAGCTTTTCTGATTCTCTCGGAATCCTCAAATCTTTGTTGTTCCAACTGCGTCAGTACAGCTGGTTGGTCAATATTCCCTGTATTTACGGTCCCCAAATTCTGAGCGAAATTCTTAGCACCGGCGCTCTCCGGCGGTGTATTCTGACTCTCGGCCCTTACGGCCATCACTGATACTCTCGCCCCTGCTGGGCACTGTTCTGATTGAAATTCTGCAACGTCTGGCTGATCATCTAACCATCCGGTAACTTCTGCCGACTCCTCATAGTCGAACCAGTTGATTGCAACATCCCCTGATTCTTGGTCACTGAAGAATTGGAGGTTGGAAAAGTCCTCTCCCATAGCTGTTAGATCATCTGTTCCCCTTTCAAATCTGTCCCCCTGAATTACACATAATTCTGCTCTTTCCGGTAGCCCTGCACTCAGCTCAGACCGGCCCACTGATTGGATGTATTCACTCGGATCATAAGCTCCTTCAGCAAGATTCCTGGACTGTTCAATCTCAGACCCAGCAACTCCCTTTTTCCTCTGAAATCTGCCCTGTCCCATCTTTGATGGTCACCACCACTGGCTTAGATTGGGTTATGGAGATGTCCATCATGCACAAGTCGGTGCAGATAGGAAGGATCACCTCTGGCTTGGGTAGGTGGGATGGGGTGATATAGATACTAGGATCGTAAGACACGACCCCAGTTTGGATTAAGTTGATTCTGTTGGGAGGAGGGGCTTGGTTATGTGGTGGGAGAGGATTTGTCGTGACGTTGGGTTTTTCGGGAGGCGCGATCACCTGCTTGTCAATAAGATCTTGGATCTCATGACGCAATCTGAAACAACGGTCGGTGTCATGACCGTGCTGTTGGTGATACGCGCAGTATTTTGCTGGGTTATGAGAGGGAGGGAGTGGATTTGGCAGTGGCCTCGGCTCTAGGGGCGTCAAATGCTTCTTCCTAATTAATACCCCCAGAGCTTTGGACAGGGGCATATATAGGGGGGTGAAGGTTCTTTGGCCTCTAGGTTGATATTTGGTGTTTTGGGTGTTGCTTCCAGATGTGCCAGAGAAATGCGTGTTTGTCGTGGGTCTTGGGAGAGGGGGAGTGGTGGTGACCATGCTCACCTCTGAAGCTCGTGTGGTTGCAGCGCCACTCGGGCCCGCGTTATTGTTACGGTTGAAAGTCCTTCTGGGTTGCTCCTTCTCCTGGTCGATCAGACCTTGTTTCATGGCATCCTCGATCTGTACCCCCATCTCGTGTAAATCTGAGAAGGTGGGAAAGGGAAGTATGATCATCTTCTGCATCAATTTCGGTTGGAGATTGCGTACAATCATCCTTATTTGATCTTTGTCTGTAGGCCTCAAGGTCATTATCGATGCCTTTGCCCTCCAACGAGTTACGAAGTCTGAGAAAGTCTCCTTGGGTTCCTGCCTCGTTGTTTCAAGATCACGGGTTGTAATCTCGATCTGTGTATTGTACGAGTACTGTGCAACGAAGGCCTCAGCCATCTCATCCCAGCTTCTTTTACGTCATCTTCTAACTTTGCGTACCAAATGGCTACCACACCTGACAAAGTTCGGCCAAACAGAGAAAGCTTTTGTGGCCGGGTTAGGCCCATCAGCCGTAGGATGTCTGAGAACAGCCGTAGATGGACCATGGGGTCTCCGGACCCATCGAAGCGGTCAATTTGTGGCATCTTGAATTTGTCGGGTAATGTTACGGCTACATCAGTGTACCCATCTTCGATGTCTGGAATGGCTTTTACCCCTTGTGACTTCTTGAAAAGCTTCTCCAGCTTACTCAGTTTTAGAGCTGTATGATCTACCTCGAACTCAAAGGGGGAGTCCGGGTGGTTGGGTGTATGAGTCTTGGACAGTTAAGGCGGGAGTGGGGGCGGAGCCAACCCCGTTGGAAGGCCTGTGTCCTCTTGAGTATTTTGGACATTGGGTAGGGTATTCTGGGTGTTCGGGAGGGTATTCTGACTAGTAGGTGCCTGTTCGGGTAATGGAGCCCCGGATGGAGGAGGAGCCTGATGTGAAGCAGATGCCGCATTCTGCTGTTGCAGCCTAGTGATCAGCTCGGCCTGCTGGGCCATGACTGTGGCCTGTTGCTTAGAAAATTTCGCTTGGCGGATGGCATCCTCCTGCATCTGTCTCATGCTTTCTTGCATCTGACGCACCATTTCCTCTATCCCGGCCATATTCTGTTGGTCCAGCTGACTGACCGGTAAATGTATCTCTATGGCGGAAACAGGAATCTCAGCCTGACTGTTTGCTGCTAAAGTAGTCCTCTATCCCGGTAATCCCTGTTCTGACACACTGCGCCTCCTCGGCCTTCTTCTGATAACTGGGGGTAGAGAGTGGAACACTGGATGTCCGTCAACCAGATCCTCGGATCGATTGAGTCGGCGACCTCGTGTCCAAAGTGCTTAGGGAGTATCTACTGGTTCGGAAGCAATCGTGCTAAAAACTGCCCTAGCAAAAAGATAATAAAGTGAAAAGGAAATAAATAACCAGATAAACGGGCAGCATAACAGCTTAAATTAAATACACAACACACAGTCGGGCATACAACACACGGTTGATAAGCTGAAAATACAATGTCCTCAATCACTGATCACTATTCCTGTATCACTGTTCCCCAAAACTGAATCTGATATCCGCAGACAACTGATTCTCAGATACTGACTGATGCCCGCAGGCCTGATGCCCAAACTCATACACTGATACATGCATTCCTGTAGAGACGCACTCTAAAGCACATAATAGATAAGTGAGAGCCAAAACACCCCTATGTTGGGGTAGGGTTTCCCTGTCCTATTTCGTCAGGAACTAGGGTTTCACTACGCACGCAGCGGTTTCAAACAACCTATAAACGGGTAAGCAACCTGTCCTAGTTTGGAATGGTCACTATGGATCTGAATATGCACTAGGTCGAATGGTCAAAAAGGGTGCCCCGGTAAAACCGGGGTTTGTGTTCCCATGCTGGCAGAGCCCGTAACTGGTCAGCCTTATGGACATGCCTTGACAAGACAAGCCTCCGGCAAACCGCTCAGGAATAGCAGATGGCAAACACGGTGTCCTAGGCGCACCAATGCAAATGCAATGCAAAGAAACACACAAGTGTAGTCAAAACTAGATATCATGAGTTCGAGTCAAGTTCTCTAACTCCCCAGCAGAGTCGCCAAAAACTGTAGACATCCCCGAACGCATCCCGGGGAGGGTGCGAGTCCCCCCCGTTCTGGTTCGCTTGTGGGTCTACTACAGTTCAAAGGAATCAAATGTCACGGTTCTTAATCTTGAACCAAAGAGTCCAAATCCGGCAAATCGTTTTTGAAAACAGATTTTTTTGAAAAGAAGTGCCAAACATGGACTGCTTTGCCAGATACAGAGTCGCCACCTAAATGTTTTTTAATGGGAAATTTAGAAAACCCTGACTCGGTGCCAAAGGCCACGTGTCCGTCATCACCAAAGTTGCCTCGGCTCGGGAACTTGGGTACGATTGGGGAAGGTCACTTCGTGAGCACCCCCGCTCGCCCGGTCAAAGACCGGCCTCTACTAACCATGATATCTGTTTTTGAAAACATTGTACGTTCTTATTCCGGTTATTAGCCTAGGTTACTATGTGATGCTCGCAGCAAACAAGTATAGACTGAGTCGCCTGAATTGGAACAAAACATTTCATGTTTGTTTGTTTGAAAATGGTTTGATGGTGCTACCCGCAGGTAGGCTAAGACGTGGATTTGCCACCCTCGGGTGGGCTTAGAAAAACATGATTTTGCCACTATCTAGTGGGCTTCAAACAAACAGTCAATGATTTGTTCCACTTCAAGTAACTCAACCTCCACCCACAGGCATTCAAGGCAGTTATATCACATAAGCACATAGCCTCATGGTAAGCATGCTATTCATGGCAGCACTCACACGCATGCAAGGATGCTAAAGCATAAAACTCACGAAGTACTCCAAGCCAAAACAGAAACTCGTTAGAAATCCATGCATGATCCTAGATGCACAGAATTGCCTAATGCAACACATGCAAAGATGCAAACTATAGCAGGCTCGGCTATTCTAAACATGGCATATGGAATGCTACAACTAACACGTATTCAATTTGGAATTGAAATATAAATGCAATTTGTATGATGCGCCGAGCCCGGTGCGTGCAAAACAGATGAATGATGCAAACATGCTGTCATACTGTATGCTAATTGAAACATGCCCTAATCTAACCATCATAAGCATGTAAATAAAAGGGAAGAAAAACGTGGGGTTGGAAGACATACATCACACTCACCCACACTTATTACAATTATGCCCTCGTGCAGAGGGTCCAAATAAACAATACAGTCCCAAATGAAAGAATAATACAGTCCAAAATATTACAGTCCAAATATTTACAAATTCCTAATTAATTAACAAATTAACTAAGAAAAATAAAACTGGCATGCAAGCCAGGGACTGCCTTGATTCTGCTCCGGATGATGGAATGATGCATGTTTGGGCTGCTTTGCGCGGAAATCCATGGCGATGCCCCGATTAGCCTCTGTTTGCAATGTTTCTCGAAATGCGTGCCAAGCTCCGAAAAGTTGCTGATTCTTCATTTTGCTGCAACAGAGAGCAGGAAAGGAGCATAGCAATGTATTTCACAAATGTATGCATGCCTCGATCCTCGTGTCACCAATCACGCATCTCAATGCATGATGGCCGAGGAGCCGAATTGCACAACTCAATATAGAATGAATGCATATGAACATTACAACAAAACCTAACTCCATCATGGATAATCCGAAGTGTCGGTGACTCGGGAATTGAGACACGTTCCGTCACTCGAAGTGCGGAACGTACCTCGTTTCCCGTGCCCGGGCTAACTCCTATCTCGAACACGGTGCAACATGGATGATATGCGTGAAATGCAACTAAGACACAATCCTAACATACACAATGTTATGGAATGGCATACGCGCTATACGAGGTAATACACAACCGAGCATACACAATGCTATAAATGAAATGACATATGCAATGCAATGATGGGCTTACACCGACATGAGAGAGCCTCAGCCACACTCACACAGGAGGCCATCAGATGAAAACAAGACATCTCGAAATGCGTGCATGTGTGCACGCAAATCGAGGACGGACCCTCGGGCACCGAAATGCCACTCTAATGAGACATGGCAAAGACATGGAATATGGTATGCAAACATGAAAAAATCAGTGGCAAAATGAGGGGCAAAACAGCCCCGAAACCCGGTAAAATGATACCCGATGCAAGGAATGACCCCGAAACATGGATTTTGGTGCATGAAAAGGCCTACAGCTATACAATACATGCATAATTGGTACATGAAATGAAAAAGCAGAAGCAAGGCAGCCCCAAAACTAGCATTTCTACAGTTCAAAACATGGCCAAACAGCAAGCACAAGTAGGGCTAAAATGGCATACAAAAATGGCTCCGCAAGGGAGGCAATGAAGCAAGTGATAGATGCAAAACCCAAATGGCAAAAGACCCTTCTACAACACTGAAGAGGGCATAAAAACATGCTGTTTTTCAGTAGATGACAGCCCCCAAAACAATATAAAAACATGCTAAAAATGCCATGCAAGAAGTAGGCCAACAAGAGGCTATAACATGAGGTATACAAAGCATTCACCAAACAGCCAAAGACCCTTAATGAGATATGTCCAGGGAGTCAAAATATGGCCATTTTCAGTTCTGATCATGGCTTAAAAACAGAATCAAGGTAGGCTAACAAAGCATGCAAAAATGGGGGCCAAAGGGGGGTATAATGGTAAGTGCTACATGGAGGCCCCCAACAGTGTTGAGCCCTTCTACAATGTTGTATAGGGGCTTAAAATAAGCCAACTTACAGTTTATATCATGCTCAAAAACAGATCAAACATAGGCTAGAAAAATCATGCAAAATAATGGCATACAAGAGGGTATTGAAGCAAGTACCAAATGGGGGTCTCAAACAATGTTGAACCCTTAAACAAACATGAAGAATGGCTCAAAAAAATGACCCTTTCAGTTAGGGTCGGATCCCAAAACAGTAAGAAAATAGGTGAGAAAGATGTGGCAAAAATGAGCTACAAAAGAGGGAAAATGGTCTTACCCTTGAAGCCCACTTCTTTGCTGCCTTTTGGACCAAGGAATGATGCCTCTAAGCCTCTGAAAAACCTCTCCTTGCTGCTGGAATGGAGTAGTGGTGGTGGTGCTAGGTGGTGGTGAAGAGAGTGGTGTAGAACTTGGAGTTTTGAGAGCAATGGAGATAGATATGTGTGTATGAGCTTGAGAGCAATTTTCCAACCCTTTCTTTAGAGCTGGGAGGCCAACTATATGGACAAGAATGGGGGAGAAATGGAGGGAAAAAAGTGGAGGGAAATCACTCCAAGTTTTCCCTCCAAAAGAGTTCCCCGGATACAAGGTTTTTGGAGGGAAAACAATGCACAGCTGTAATGTACTTAGTGTAAGGATGCTGGCCGGCCCTTTATTAGAGTTGCAGGTGGCCGGCCGGCCGCCCCCTATGGCCGGCCGGCCAAGGGGCAAAATGGTCCAGAGGAATTTTTGGCCGGCCACCACAAAAAGGTGTCCTCCCATGTGTCCTCAACAAAACCCTGTGGTTGGAAATTGGCAACTGTAAGACAGGAGAGACAACAAGCCACTTTTCAAAGAGGTTCAAAATGATGAAGTTGAATTAATGGCCGGCCATATACTTTTAGGGTCCTCCCATGTGTGTACAACACAAATATGTGGTTTGGGGTTGAAGATAGTGGCCCTAGGGTGGTCAACATTGGCTCGGAAGTGAGAAAAACGGGCGTCGGAGGGCGCCGGAGGAATATAATTGGTTGCTGAGACAATTGCTGGCCTCCCACCCTTCTGTGACCTTCCTGGTGATAAAACAGAGGTACCTGCCAAAAATGAACGAAAATCGATGCAAAATGAATGTTCGGGGGCCAGAACGCGCAGTTCGGGGCCCCGAAAACCGACTGTTAAGCACCGAAAGTGGTATTCGACCATGAAGTGGGTCTCTCAGACCTCAGTTTCCCTTAAAAGGGAGTAAATGAGATGCATGCCAAAAACCGGAGCAATCGGAGATGGTTAGGCGGTCCCGAACCGAGGCACACGACCTGACGGCTCTGAAAACCGGGAACCGGGCTCCGAAATGGGCAAAATGGCCTACAGCCACAAAATGTAGCCCACGGCCACTGAGAGATGGTCTACGGGACCTCTCCCTCCCCTCAGGAAAAGAAACAGAGAAAACCGAGTCTGGTTCGCAAACCGAGGCAAGGCACATAAGAGGGTTCGGAAGTCCGGAGACAGGGCTCACGGCCGAGACTCTGAGACTTCTGAACGAGCACAATATGCAACATCACCGAGCGCTCAATCGGTGACGTCTGAGTCTTAAGGTCGGTCAAAAATGGGGTGTCTACAAGTGCACACACTTATTAATTTGATTTTTGATTATTCTTCTCATTCTACACACATGATGTTCCAATTATATCCATTTTGTACACACACTCTTTTCAACCAACAACAATGGTGAAAAAGGAAGCCATCGAGATATCCAAGGAATCTAATGTTGCGTTGGAGTTGAAACTTCTATTAAAGAAGTGGGTTGACTTTTTGGCTTTTTGGTTTTTTTGGCTATTTTAGCCTGGGCTAAAAAGTTTGGTTTGGGAAGGGCTTTTTGACTTTTTGACTTTTTTGACTTTTTTTGTGAGAGAAGAGTGTAATGATTATGGGTTTGATGTGATGTTTTGTTTGTTGTGACTAAAATAGCCTATTTTGTCTTTTGTGGCTATTTTAGCCACAAATCATCTTCCCAAACGGACCATAAGACATTACTTGAAAGGTCTAATTGGTATGAAACTAGCAATGGTGATGTGAAGTGTGTTTTTTTAGCAATGCCTAAGCCACCATCACTGTAGAGGACCAATTTGGATCAAATAGAGTAGTTTGAAGTAGCTGAGACTGAAATGGATGTTGAATCAAAGCCTGGTTTGATTGAATTAATTGATGTTTTGGGCGATAAGTCTCAATTTGGATCTGAAGAGACTGAAATGAAGTCTACTTTGGCTGATGTGATTGTTGGGAATTGTCTAAGGTCTCGGAAAATTCCATTTCGAATTGTTGAAGTTGAAAATGGTGACACTACCAAGTTGGGTTCAGTTGAATCGAAGGTTAATGCAATAGCTTCTTTAGAGAAGAAGGAGAGAAAACAGTGGTTCACTTTTGAGAAATAATGAAAGAAATGACCAACTAGGAAGAAACTAGATTTAGTCGTCATTTTTTTTTTTTTTACTGAAAAGATTTGCATTTTTTTTTTTTTTTTGGTTTTAAAAAGATGTGTATAGAAAAAATTTTGATATAATATTATGGGTGTGTTTTGATATCCATTATAGTAATTTTGATTTAGGATACAATTGTCATTAAAATAATATTTTATTAAGTATGTGTACGAGGTAAGTAGGTGTGTGAAAATAGAATTTCTCCCTTTACATAGCACTAAACTAATCACTTTAATGTAATTACCATACGCACTTATGGAGAGTATTTGGGAAGTGGACTCTTTTAATAAGTTAATTTAATTTTTGACTATTTTAGTATGTTAAAATAATAGAAAATTTATTAGAAAATCCTATTTTGGGAACTTCTATACTATTTGATCTCACGTTTTAAATAGTTAATTGAAGAGTCCTTATTAGGGGTAGTGTGTGACCAGCAAGTCATTTTTTAAATGTGGATGGGTATTGGTTAAACATACATTACTCTCATTAGTTAATTAGGAAAGTTTTTTTTTTTTTTTTTTTTTTTTTTTTTTTGAATTGTGTGACAGTTATGGTATGATACTCCAATGTGACAGGTATTAATATGATACTCCAAAAAAATTAAAAACTCCTTATGCTGTGTTTGGTTGGAGATTTTGGGAGAGATTTGGAAATGAAAATGGAAAAAGTATGTGAAACTATATAAAATGTAGGTATATTTTATTCACATTTCATCTAACTTTTCCCTTTTCCTTTTCAAATCTTTCCTCAAATTCTCCAACCAAACATAACATTAGTGTACTTTTTTCAAATGTGACAACGTGGCATGTATGATGTGACACTCTAAAATTTTTATTCATCCTTAGTATACTTTTTCCAAATGTGACAACGTGATAGGTATGATATGACACTCCAAAAAAAAAACTCCTTAGTATACTTTTTTCAGATGTTACAATGTAGCGGGTATGTTATGATACTCTAAAAAAATTTTAAGCTCCTTAGTGTATTTTTCCTAAATGTGACATATGACACTCTAACGTAGCGGGTCCAATTTGAGTGAATTACTACGTGTCTTCACGTCACGCACAAAAAAACAGTTAGTAAGGAATTCACGTCTCATACTACGCGTGTTAAAAACAACCAAGCTTTAAAAAGCTACTAATGCGTTTTTTGAACAACGTGACACACAAACATCCCACCACCTTCCCATACATATAACCACGCCACCTGTCCCCCAACTGTACTAACAATGGTAAAACAGTCAACAAATAATTTCATGGACCACTCAGTCACCAAAAAAACATTTAAGACCTTATGGTTTACAAGTCTATAAAACGAGATTTATTGGTCAATTCTCCTAAAATAATTGTGTTTGAAAAGAATGTTAATTTTTTTTTACAGTTAAATATGATATTTGTAAGATAAAAAATAAAATAATTACGAATTTAAAATGACATTTTATCGTAATAATTATTTTAATATATTTTACTTTTAATACTAGTTTAGTTAAAAAAAAAAAAAAAAAAAAAAAGCCTGAAAAATCATTTTCCAAACAGGGCCATTGTGCCTTCACATTGTCCACCTGTCCCCTGTGTGGTTATATTGTCTAAGTAAATTATTGTAATAAATAGTCAAACCATCTAACGAGACTCAACATTTTCTGCATTCCACAGCCTTGAAAGAGAGAATAAGAAAACAAACAGTAGACTCAAATATGGGTAGTATTTGTATCCCAGTAATTGATATGAAAGAAGATTCTGTAGGACAATCAGAGAAAATAGTAGAAGCATGCAGGGAG
Organism: Camellia granthamiana; assembly: GCA_036172215.1. Lineage (NCBI taxonomy): Eukaryota > Viridiplantae > Streptophyta > Magnoliopsida > Ericales > Theaceae > Camellia > Camellia granthamiana. The sequence continues at coordinate 32,252,340 of CM069907.1, forward strand.
TGGGGATGTTTCAGGATCATCAACCACGGCGTCCCACCGGAGTTGATGGCGGAGATGAAGGCGGCGACGCAGTCTCTGATGGAGCTCCCGGTGGAGATCAAACGGCGGTGTTATCATCCAGTGGAAAGCCATGGGTATGTTTCAGTTAACAAAGTCAGTCCAGTTTATGAGAGCCTGTTGGCTTGTTATGACTCCTGTGTCCCTGGTGCTCTTGATAATTTTTTGGATCTCATGGCTGTCTCTCCTCACCTCAGGTTCTCTCTCTCTGTGTTTTGCTTCAATAATCTGCTCGGTAAGATAGACGGTTCAAATCATTAAAGTAGATGTGAAATTAATAAGTACAAAACTCCTTGAACTTAACACTCTAGTCACACTCGTTGAATGAGGGGGAATTTTTTCTTTTAGTTGTATACTGTGTCTACCTATATGTAATAATATTAGGAACTTAGAAAATTTATTTAAAATTTTATCAAGAAACATTAATGTAATTGGGTTTTATACACAGATTTCACAATACAATAATTAATCTCTCATTTATGGTAACTCTTCTTTTTCTAAGACAGTATCTATATGCAGTGGTACTACATGTATTAATTAATATATATGTTAGTATACCAATTAGTGTTATGTTATTATGACGGGCCCCACCTACTATATAAATTATAAATACTCAAAACTTTTAAAATTATGTCACATCATCTGTTAGTATATTAGTTAGTATATTAATTGGTACATCTAACATTATTCATCTATATGAGATCACCCTTTCTAATTCAATTATGACAGTGCTACATGCACTAATTAATGTATACACTAGTGTACCAACTAGTGTTATATTACTGACTCCACCTATTATGCAATTATAAATATCTAAAACGTCTAAAATTATGTCACATCATCTGTTAATATATTAGTTAGTACATTAATTAGTACATATATTATTATTCTTCTAATTAAAGTGGGATTACATAAAATCGGAATTGGGGTGGCTGCTGTGCGGGGGTGCACAGCAGCCACTATTGTGCAGCTAATTGGGCCCTTGTTGGGACCCATTTTGATAATCCGAACCATTCACATTTTAAAATACATCAATTATAACATACTTGTAAAAAATCAAGTTAATCGGATATCGTTTATTCATTCATCCACTCACATTTGTATCTATAAAAATAAATAACAATTCTAATTTAAAGTATTAAAATAAACACAAATGTGAGTGGATGAATAGGTAAACGATATCCGATTAACTTGATTTTTTACAGATATGTTCTACTTGATGTATTCTAAAATGTGAACGGTTCGGATTAGCAAAATGGGCCCCGAAAAGGACCCAATTAACTGCACAGCAGCCACCCCAATTCCCATAAAACCACCCTTGGAAGACAAAAATCATGAGTCCAGAAAAATATCACGTGATCATGTCTCCGTTCAATAATATTTCTTTCATGATTTGCCCATTATCATTTTATTTTTTTCCGGATCATGTAAATACATAATCTCTTATTATTGGGCGGGTGAACATCCAACTTAGCTCTTGTCTAATCCACATTATAGATCCAGTTGGGAAAGTAGGGCTGCCTATGACTGCAAAAATACATCAGTAACCTACCAAAAATTAAACAAATATAAAAATAAAAGGTTTTACCAATATTTTTTTGTGACAGGGAAATAGTAGTGAAGTACTTTGAAGCAATGAATGAGCAAGCATTGGACATGGGGAGGAAGTTGGGGGAAGGGATGGGGCTGAAAGGGGATTTGTTCAAGGATTGGAGTTCCCAAATGAGGTTGAACAAATACCATTTCAACCCTGAATTTGTAGGATCATGTGCTCTCTATCTACACACAGATCCTGGATTTCTTACTATTTTACAGGATGATGAAATTGTTGGTGGACTTGAAGTTGTGCATGGAAAGACTGGTGAATGTGTACATGTTGATCCCATGCCTGACTCCCTACTTGTCAACCTTGGAGATATGGCTACAGTATGTGAAACCTTTATTGTAGATCGTGTTTGGATCTTAGAATTGTAAATGAAATTGTGAAGAGAAAAGAAAACAGTAGTATTATAAACTTGGAAGTTTTTCATAAAAAAATATTTAAAAATATCAATATATGATCCAGATTAATCTACACATGGACCCTACAATATACCCATTTCATTTTCACCACCCCGAAATTTTAGGACAAATTTTGAATTCTCAAACTAACTGGAAAAAAAGGGGGATAAAATTATGTCAATAGTCCATGTACTTATCTAAATTTAAAAACGGTTTGTAAATAAGTTATATCTTACATATTCTTTTAAAATTGGATTTAAATGGGTTGAAAATGAATACCCGCTAAGTTTGTTTTTAATTAAAAAACAACAACAACAACAACAACAAAAGGCAAACAAAATAAGGAATCTACCACCTCCTCCTCCTAGGGGTGCAATTCGGGCGGGTTCAGTTGGGTTGGGAGGTTGTCCAAGCCCCAACCCAAGTTGTGTTGCCCAGGCCCGTTCAAGCCCGAATTGTAACCCGAGGTTGCCTGCCCATACCCGACCCGAGTTAAACCCGAATTGCCCGAGTTGCCCGAATTGTATATATATATATTTTTACAGCTATATTATTAAATTATTAAAATTTGACTCTATTTACATTTTTTTTTGTATATAGAAAATCATTAATACCATCAAAACAAATAATTTATATAATATAAGAGAGATGCCGCTATAGTAGTTTTTACAATTTATGAGTAAAAATAAAAAGTAAGATTTTATGTTATTTGTATATATAATATATATTTAATATGATTTAATAATTTAAATTACTTTAATATCATGTAATGACTAATAATTTATATATATATTTAATATTTTTATATATTTATATATGTATAATTCAAGATTCTGGTTTCGGGTTGTTTGATATCTTTGCCCAAGCCCATCCAAATTTAATTCGAGCTTTTGAATTTTTGCCCAAACCCGTATTGGAATTTAAAAATATCTTGTCCAAGCCCTAAAAAAATTCGAGCTGGGTTCGGGTTGCTCGGGTTGAGCACGCACAAGTTGCACCCCTACCTTCTTCTCCTCCACCACTACCCAACCATGACCTCCTCTCAAGGGTGGACTAAGGACTAGGCATAGATGGTGCAACCCAGCCCAAATTTTAAAAAATCTGTAGAATTTTTTTTTCCCAGCCCAGCCCCACTCCAAATAAGGGCCAATAGTTTTTTTTTTTGTTTTTTTTTTTAGATAGGCAACCCAATAGCAGCCCAATACTAACTCGAAAAAATAGATAAGCAACCTAATAAGTTTGTATTTGTTTAAAGAACAAATCTTCCAAAACCATCCTCACCTCTTCCAATCAAATAGGCATTGGCCCTCTCCGTCGTCTCCAGCAGCCTGCAGCAGCTCCACTTTCCTAACATTTTTGGTAAGTGTAATTAACCAATTATTTTATTTCGTTAGTTGAGAATGGATTTGATTAACAATGGTTTTGCAATTTTGTCTTTATGCAACAAATATTACATTGCTCTAAGTTTTTTATGATGCTACCTTGTTCAATATTCAATATTGCTCTTAATTTTTGAACTTTGAAGGAGTTTTTTTGGATATATATAAAAATAATGAAAGCTTAAATAAAAATTATTAAGGATGTATATAAAAACCCTAATATTTAAAATTATTGTGAATATACTAGTTTAATATTAAATAGGGCTAATTTTTTTTTTTTTTTTTTTTTAAATTTAGGTTATAAATAATGAAACCTCCACACTCAAAAAAAGGAAAAACTCTTTTCTCATTCTATCAATTAAAACAAGGGTAAACTACCAATAGGTCCTACTTTGGAGACTTATTACCCATTAAGTCCTATTGATAAATTTATTAAGTGATAAAGATAAATTTATCAATCTTTTATTTTTATAAATAAATTTATTATGATAAATTTATCAGTCTCTTTGTTTTTATGAATAAATTTATAATGATAAATTTATCAATTTCTTATTTGTATAGTATTGAATTTATTAGTTAGGACCTGTAGATAAATAAGTCTAATTAATAGGACTAATTGGTAAGTACCCCTTAAAACAAAAGTCTAGTAGTACAGTATCCAATGTTGTTGAAACCTTATTTTCTGATGTGCAACCGCCTTCCATGCCTCAAGCAAATAAACCAAGCGAATTTATTTCAATTGTTATTGAACGAAATCTTGGTTTACGCTTGCAAATTTGTGAATATCCGGTAAATCAACAGGATGAGGTTAGACGAACTTATGTGAACTTGGAGCCTTATCAACCTAAACTTGAGTATCCTAGGTCCTCATTTGGAAAACAGAATTGTCGATTTCAACATATGTGGTTTAAACAATTTTCTTAGCTAGAGTATTCTTCTTCAAAGGATAAAGCATATTGTTTTTCATGATTTTTGAAAATTGATCTAGATTCTGTAATTGAAGAATTCGAATCTTTAAAGACTTGTTGAGCACAATTTAATTAGATTGTTTCTAATAAATAAATTTGGATATTAATCTAGATTATATTATTAATTTTTTTATTTTTTTTTTATATAGTTATACTTAAAATATAATATATAATTAGAACTCAAATCTGTAAGTTTTTATTATATATGCATTTGTTTTGTATGAACTCAGATCTCTGATTTATTATAATTCTGAATTTGAGGGCTATTGGCTGGACGATTCGATGTTTTTAAGTTGTACATGTATATTAACAATAGCTGATCTGAAGATTTATGAAAGTGATGTGTTTATTGAACTTGGTATTCTCTGATTGCTATTTTATTGAGAATGTTAAAAGTCATCCAAAGTGCCAAGTCTTTGGATTTGCGCTTTGCTGTCATTGTTAGGAAGGTCTGAACATTGCTCTAGGTATGTTTATGACCATGGCTTTCTTCATTCGATCATATGCGGAGTTGTTTGCATTATATGGTGGCTGATTATCTGATTGGTTGCTTTTATATTATATGTTGGCCATTTTGAAGGATGATTACTTGCTTGTGATAATGAAACCTTGTGAACATTTATGAAATTTTGATATAAATGCATTGCTTTGTATAGAGACGATCCAGCACGAAGGATGATTGCTAGCTTGTGAATGCATAAGGTAAGATTTTCGCCCATGACATGGATGACAGGTTTTGTTTTTGAAGAAGATTTCATAGACTACTGTAGGTGACTATTTTTAATTTATTAATATGAAAAAGGTACAATGTGATGAAACACTTTCTATGATAAGCTCTCAAGGGGAAAGCTCTGATCAGATTTAGCATGGCTTTACTCCAATTAATAAGCATTTTGTATTGGGGCTTATTTGGTTGTATTTTTATTTTGTTTTCATTCTTCCAGAAACTTAAACTGCATTGATGATTTTGCAGTTTCCTTATTGGAATGTAAAAGTTGAGATAGATTTTTAAGCACAATACTAAAAAATTTAACTTACTTTTATCTGTGAGTAATTATTGAATGTAACAGTGATATCATGTGATAATATAACTGTTAAATAAGCATTTTTTATTTGTGATCAAAACTAGGAGACAAGGGTTAATCCATTTATATTTACTTTATTATTATTTTTTTTAACGAAATTTTGTTCCTCATGTAGCCATCTGGAAAGAAAAAATTCCTTTTCAGAACAATTGAATGACTTCCAAATAGCCTTAAACTAAAAAAATAAAAAACTTCCTAATGCAAATTACTAGCAAGTGAGAAGTCCCATCTGACAAGCCAAATATCATCCCTTCTGTTGTCCCAAGGAGCTTGTACCAGAACGTTCGCCAGTCATTGAAACCTTTAGTCCCTTTGACCCTTAAAACTTATTATTCTCTTCCATCTCAGGTATTTTCTATTTATTTATTTATTTATTATATATATATGGTGCTGATTATTATTACTAGAAAGTGATAAGAGTGATGATTTAAAATTATACAGGGGTCACCTCTTCATTTGACAAGTATTGCTAGTTATACTTCAGTCCTCTGTTAACATATTTTTCTCATGTATCACAGGTATTTTTATTTCATGTAATGTGAGTTGTACTGTATTTTTATGTTCATTTTTCTGATTGTTATTTGTTTATGTTATACAATGCAGGGTTCGGTACCACCTAGTCATATGCCAATCGCAACGGGTTTGAATCCTTTTCCAACATATCATTCATTTAAGGTAGTCAATTTTTAGTAACTATTGTTATGGTTCAAGACTCATGGATCTAGTTAAAATCGATGTCTTAATTTCATGACATTGCTAATTAAGAAATTTTCTAATATAGGATGTTCAAAATTCTCAATCACTAGCATGGATGAACCATGAAGAAGTTGAATTTACCAGTAATCCTAGCTACAACCAGTTTATGTGATTCCTTGCTGCTAATGCAAGCTTGTTTTTATTTTTATTTTATCAACTGTTGTTGATTCAAATTGATGTCCAATCTTTACAGAGACCCTTTGCACGACCTCTTTCTTTATTAATTTTTTAAAGATTGTTTAAAGAGTAGTTACATTTTTCAAGGAAAACAGGTTGCTGACCTACAAGCTAACAATTTCATTTTGCAACAATAGTTTTTATTTTATGTATGTAGTGCCCCATTTGGTTTAAACAGAATATAGTGTGTAAACTGTGTTACTTTTAAATTACTTTATGTTTCATCTGTTAAATTATGGTTGCTTGTATTATTGTCGTCTTGTGAATGGGACTAATATTATACTTTATAATTAGTAACTGCTATTGTTGTTAATTTGTTAAATCACTTTGGAAGGGAAGTAAGTCTATGTTCCAAACTGAGTAGAGACATTCTAGTTTTTTATTTAACCTTTTTTTGTGCTTGGTCCACTTGGAAGCTCCGGCTGCTGCTTATTTAACATGGTTAGATTTTTACATTTGTTTTATGTATTAGCAGTGTTGATGAAAAGGTTGTTTGCCAAAGGATTTTGGACAAGATGCAACTTATTGGGTCTCAGGTAATATAAAGGCTCATTTGCATGTTGAGAAACTGGTTGTTCCTTAACCAAGTGCTAGCAGTTTGTATAAGTTGGGCCTTGCAAAACTCCTAATTTGACAGTAATGCATGCTTGAAGTTGAGGTAGTAAAGGCTTTTTTGAGACTCTTGAATTGGTTGAAACACCTTGGACTTTAAAATTCAAGAGGTATCCTTGTTGGTCTCATGACTTAAGCTTTAATCCGAAGTTTGCCTCTTGCGTTTGTGTGTACCTTATGAGCCACTATTTCATGTGACCATTTTTAAGTTTCTTAATTTGTATTTTCCCTGTTTGATTTGAAGCAATTAACCATGCTTCTTTTATTATAACTATGTACACTGTGTTTCCTTTTTATTGTACTTATTTGAGAACTGAACCATGTTTCTTCATGGAGTTATGTTCAGTTTGTTCTGGTAGATACAAGCGATCTTCATGTTATTTAATTTGGACCAGATTTTAATAATCTCTTTATGTTCTCTGTGCTGTAATGCTCCTTGAAATGTTTAAATATATGTTCATCTGTCAAAAATAAATAATATAAAAATAATAGATAATTTATTCTTTTTTATTTTTTAAGAAGGAAATAGATACTTTCATGCTTGTGCCTTGTGTCCCTGCACTCAGGCGGGCAGGCGGGGCAAGCAGGTGAAAGGGGTTGAAATGTATTGCTTTATAATTCTTTCTCGTTAGGTTGCTTCATATAGTTAAAATAATGGTGTGAATATTATGGCACATATTGGTTTATAATTTGAGCTTCCTAGATATTCTTCTATTTAATGGGGTATATAAATGCTTTTGCAGATAGGAAAAACAAAGGTTTTTTTAAGAGCTGGTCAGATGGCTGAGCTAGATGCGCGGAGAGCAGAAAAACTTAACAAAGCTGCCAAGACTATTCAAAGGCAGATTAGAATTCATATTACTCGCAAATGGTTTATTGATTTGCGGGAAGCTAGTGTATCCATACAATCTATATTGAGAGGTGTGTCAGCAAATTTGAAGTATGAAAACTTTCCCTTCCTAGAAGTACTGCATTTTCTGGAAAGTACACTTCTGTTATTTTTCAGCTGGTGTACTTACTGGAAGGATGTTTATCTTTACCTCATACACATTTTTATTTATTCTCTCTTCTGTCCTTGCACAATAGGACTTAACTACCCATTCTTTTCTTTTTCTACATCATATATAAATTCACCATTTTTGAAATTTGGTTATGACTTTTAGGAAGACTTGCATGCAAAATATTTGACAACATGAAAAGGGTGGCAGCTGCTCTTAAAATTCAGACAAGCTTGCGTAGGCATTTAGCCAAAATAGCCTATACCAGACTTGAGTTATCAGTTCTTGTCTTGCAGACAGGTTTGCGGGCAATGGCAGCCCGTAATAAATTCAGATATAAAAGGCAGACAAAGGCAGCAATTATTATTCAGGTTTTTAATTTATTGTTTGTGTATTGGTTGAATGGTTTAAATTGATGCATGTTATGTTTTCAAAGTATGACTTTTACCCCTCAAAAAATTTACTTGCAGGCCCATTGGCGTGGTCATAGAGCTTTTTTGTACTACAAGAAACTAAAAAGGGCATCCATTGTTACACAATGCAGATGGCGGGGAAGAGTCGGCAGAAAAGAGCTTCGAAAACTAAAGATGGTAGGTATCGGGATTGTCGTGCTATTGATGTTGTAAAAGGTCATGCATGCCCCTTATCCTTATCTTAACTTGTGGGTATTGTTTGCAAGCTATTTAGTTGTAAGAATTGGATGTAATCAGAGATGGTTTGGGCATAAATGCTGCTTATAGCATGAGGGCATGTTTAATTGCTTTGGGGACATTTGAAGTGGCAATGATGAGCATTTAATGCACTGGAAAAGCATCCATGTGATAATCCGCCCATGCCTCCTCTGCTAATCCACTGCCACCTGTAGATCCTCCTCCACAACCCAACCACGACCTCCTCCATCTATGGAAAAAGGAGTTCAATAAATACAAGAGTTGGCCAGATTACTTTGACCGATTCAATCCAACTGATTAAACTCATTTATTAAATAGACAGATTTAATACATAACCCATTTTGACCGGGTCTTATCCGCCCGTTTCCCATCTCTAATCCAAATACTCCAAACATTTTGAAGCCACTAAACCTACATCATTGTGGTTGTGGCATAGAGTTGAGTAACGTGTAGCAAGACCCAACACATAAAAAGATTGTTTTTAATTTTTTGTTTTATTTTTTTATTTCTATCTTAAAATCATCTCTAATCCAAATACTCCAAACATTTTGAAGCCACTAAACCTACATCATTGTGGTTGTGGCATAGAGTTGAGTAACGTGTAGCAAGACCCAACACATAAAAAGATTGTTTTTAATTTTTTGTTTTATTTTTTTATTTCTATCTTAAAATCATCTTTTCCTTTTTTCAAGCCTGTGATTGTTGTGTATTATACAGATATGGAGCAATGGAAGACTTCCAAGTGTGAAGCACAAAGTCCAATGCTATGAAGGAAAGACAAGGTTCTCAAACTGCTTTCTTTGTGTTTGGACCAAATGACACAGGAACTGAACAACCACCAGAGCTGGTGGATTCTCAACATCCTCGTCTCTATAATCCTATCAATTTTGAAGAATATAGATTGCTTCGAATCTCCAACAATTTACCCACTGGGGCTTTTGAGCTCTTGAGCATCAATTCCTGAATTACACAACTAGTCACACAAAATAATCGTGGTCATCTATATCAGATGATGAGGCTATCGGAAAAGTTACAATTTTATTCAGTTATTTCAGTCATATTTTATATGATTGATTATGTAATCAGTTTATTATCTGTACACTTATGGTTCCCACTTATCAAAGAAGCCTGTATATACATATGGAATATGAGTGTCTTCACTCTTAAGTAGACTGGACCATCTAGAACTCTAAAATAATCTTGGACGTCATAAAAGATACAATTCTATTCAATTATTTCAATTACATTTTATGTGGTTGATTATGTAATCGGCTCATTATCCATAAACTTATTGATCCTACATATTAAAGAACCATATATATATATGTAACTGTCTCTTCACTTTCTAGCAGTGTGCGCATTGCGAGTTTGAGAATAAAATTATAAATCGAATAATTTTGCAGATTATGGACTATCATCCTTATCTAATCCTTCACAGAAGGCCTTGTGGTCATCATTGAGGCCTTAGCTCTCGACCTCATCACAAATTCAGAAAAGCCGAGATCATGGGTTGTGACCACGATCTATGTGTTATACGAGTACTGAGCAATAAAGGCCTTGGCTATCTCCTCCAAATTCTGCTTAATAGAATCCTCCAATTTTGCATATCATATGGTCGCTATTCCCGACATGGTCCGGCCAAAGAGAGATAGCTTTTGTAGTCTAGTTAGGCCGATCGGCCGCAAAATGTTCGAAAATAGCCGAAGGTGAACCATTGGATCTCCCGAGCCGTCGAATCGATCGATGTGCGGCATTTTGAACCAATCTAGCAATGTCACTGCAGAGTCGGTATACCGTCCTCTATGTCGGGGATAGAGTTAACAGCTTGTGCTATTTTGAATAGCTTCTCTAGTTTATTGACCTTGAGCACAGTTGGGTCAACCTCAAATTCAAACGAAGCTTCAATTTGATACACAGGTGCTTTAGAGGCTTATGCTAGGATCGACTCTGCTAGATTGCCCTGATTTTCTTGGACATTAGCAGTATGGGCAACGGCTCCGGGTGTCGGGATACCTGTGGAAGGTGCATGGGATACTGATGCAGCAGCCAGCTGCGGCTGCTATTGTTGTAGCTTGTTTATTACCTTGACTTGACGGGCTATAACCTTGGCCTAACGAGCAACATCTTGCTGTAGGGTTTCAACTGTTTGCTAAAGATGATGGATCAATTCCTCCATATTGACTAGGGGATACTGTGTCATCGGAATAGGCATGTGATCTCGTGCTGGACTAGAAGTAGAAGACTTTCCCTGAACCTGACTGGACATAGGTGAATTGAGGGGTGACTGTTGTAAAAATTGGACTGGTGAACTTTGCCTGACTCTTCTCCGTCTTGTAACCGGTGGGAGTGAAGTAAACACGGGCTGTCCCTGAACAAGATCCCCGGCTTTGTAAAGCCTTCGGACTCGGGAGATATCCGAACTTTTTGAAGCTATGGTGTTAAACTATCTAGCAAAAAGAAAGTAGTAATCAGAAATCACACAGCACCTCAACTTATGATGTTACCAACACAGATGTAATCAAAGCTGTAAGACTATACTCAACACTGAATTCTACCCCCAAAACAGATACCAAACTCACAACTAATGTGCACATTCCTATCTAGTTTCACTATAAAACACATACTAGTTAAGTGAGAGCTAAAACACCTCTATGAGGAGGTAGGGATACCCTGTTCTAGTTTCGTCAGGAACTAAGGTTCGTTATTCAAATAAAACGGTTTCACGCAATCCTGTATTCAGGTAAGCATCCTGTCCCAGTTTGGAACAGTCTCTATGGCTTCACTATATGTAACTAGGTTAAATGGTCAAAAGGATACCTCAGCAAGACTACCTAATATACCTCTCACACCTAACACCGAGAAGTGAAAGGATGATCAATTGGTACAACGGTAGTCCAGATCCAAGGGTTGTGTTCCCATCATGGCAGAGCCTATGACTGGTCAGCCTTTTGGCAAGCTTTTGGGCAAGCCTCTAGCAAACCGTCCAGGAATAGCAGATGGCAAACATAGTGACTTAAGCGCACCAATGCAGATGCAAATGCAAAGAAACATATGAGAGTAGATAAAATTTCATATCATAAAGTTCAAGTCAAGTTCTCTTTTTTCCCCAGCAGAATCGCCAGAAGCTGTAACTCGACTTTTCGTGCCTCCTCTCGGAAGATGAACAAGCCCTACAGTATTGGACTCCCGCGGTTCTGAATCTGATCTCACAAGTGCAATGTGAAATAGATAAACACCAAAGAGTCCAAATCCGACAAATCTTTTGAAAAATTGATTTTGAATTAAATTGCCAAAAATAGACTGTTTTGCTAGATACAGAGTCGCCACTTAAATATTTTTGAGAAATTTAGGAAACCCATGACTCGTGTCAAAGGCCACTTGTCCGTAATCACCAAGATTGTCTCGGCTCAAGAACTTAGGTATGAGAGGGAAAAGTCATGAATTGAGCACCCCCGCTCGCCCAATCAAAGATCGGCCTCTACTAATCATGATATGAATCTTATCTACATTATATGCTCTTGTTCCGATTATTAGACTAACTTTACTATGTGATACGTACATAAGTATAGACTAATTCGCCAAAGTTGGAACATTTGATTCATGTTTTGTTTGAAAAATTGTTTGGAATATGTACCACTTGAAAAAGTGATCACATATAAACATTACTCAAATTATTCCAATTTAAGCAGCTAGCTTTCATCCACAGGCATTCAAAATAGTTTATAATTTAAGCACTTAGCCTCATGGCAAGCATGCTAAACATGGAAACAATCACACACATGTGATATGCTAAAGCGAGTAAAGGCTCACCTAGTACTCCAAGCCAAAAAGATGAAAGAGTTAGAATAATGCATGATCCTAACTATGCAATATGACTAATGCAACACATGTGATATGCAATTACTAGGCTTGGCTACTAATATGGCATATGAATCAATTTGATGGTATGCGGTCTAAGCACGTATTCAAAGAATTTTAATACTAACAATGCAAGTTAGAATGATGCGCTGAGTCTTGGTGCATGCAATACAAGTGGATGAAACATGGAGAATACTAAACAAAACATGATGTCTTAAACTAACCAACATAAGCAGTTAAATAAAAAGGAGAAAGACGTGGGGTTAGAAGACATACACATTATTACAACATTGCGCCCTTACGAAGGAGAGTCCGAATAAACTAACTAGCTAAACTAATTAGAGCTAAGCTAATTAACTAACTATTACAGACCCCAATGAAGCTAACTATTCTAGCTAGTTATTGGCCCCATTTGGTAGAGCTGTGTAAAGGTGATTATAACTTATAGCTGTGAATATAAGCTGATTTTTGACTTATAAATTAAGCTTCTCCTCCCCTACTCAAAGAATAAGTTGATTTTTGACTTACAAAAAGCTATAAGTTGTATTGTTAAGCTGAACCAAACACATCAAAATAGCTTAAATTAAGCTAAAAGCTGAAATAAACTGGAAATAAGCCCTACCAAATAGGGCCATTACAACATTACAATCTAACTAATTAATTACACTAATTAATTAATTACAAAGTTCTAATTAGCTAACTAATTAATTACAACATGAAGTAATTAAATTAACTATTCTAATTACTCCTCCTCGGGAAACGAGGAATGCTCATGCATGCGCGGACTTTCCACTCGAAAAACCCACTGTTTCTGCTGCCAGATGCCTCTATTGCACAGTAGAACACTTATACTACTTTCCACCTCAAGAACAATTTTGTTCTGCTTCAAAAGTACACTGCTGGATTTTGCACTGGTGGCCGGCAGGCTAGAAGTGATGGCCTGCCGTCCACTGATAGTGGCCTGCTAGCCACAAAAAGCGGCATGTCGGCCACTGATGACTAGATTTTCCTGCTGCAACAGAGAGCAAACAGAGCAGGAACATGATATTCTCAAGGGTTGTTTGCACAACTCACCCCTTCTTATCATCAGTAGCTCAAAGGAGCTCAAAGGAGTGGCAAACTTTGATTCACAAACTATCAACGGATGCAATTTCGTTGCATGATAGCTTATGAACCAAGTGTGCGAGTTCAATGAATGCAACAAAACAAGACTCTCAAAATTACCTCCTATCATGAATGATCAAGGGATATAGTTGACAATGAATCTTGAGCCGTTTACATCACTAATGAGTATGAAATGACTCAAGACTCAAGGGTTCAATTAACATCCGATTGAACCCAAACCAAATTATTATCTTGCATCATTTTTTAATCACCAATTTTATTACTCCATTTTAGTTACCTTTCAATTCTTTAATCAATTAAGTTCGAATGTGAGTTTAAGTCTCTAATGGAAAGAAGTGTCAAACCAAGAGTTGGCCTAAGGCATGAGAGAGATGTCATGCCATTGATAATGAACGCCTAAAAGGGATTAAACCATTAAGCATGACAACCTCAATCTCATGCTTAAGAGAACAATAGGTTTTGAAACAACTCTCAAAGCAAAGCAAAAGCCAAAAAAGGAGTGAGGTTGCAGAGGTGATTAAAGGTGATCACAAGCAAGGAAAGCATGAAGTAAATGCTACCAACTCAAATAAGTTGGTGTCTAATGCCTAAAACACCATACTTATGAGAATAATTATACTACAAGCATGCAATACAAGGCTCAAATGCAATGAACACTTAAAAATAGTCCTAAAATAATGCTAAAAAAGTCTTAAAACATGCTAGAATTAAGACAAAAATAGCAAGAACAATAAGCTAAAACATGGAGCATACTAGGCTAGTAAGCCAAGACACAAGAAGGGGAGGCTAACCCCTCCGATTTTGGATTTCAAACCATGATTTTAGCCACTGAACCAACTCTGAAAATTAGTGTTTAAAAGCTCAAAAAAAAGATAGTGAAGGGATGCGAAACACAAGGGTAAAGGCCTTGAAAGCAAGGTGTAAAGAAGGGTGAATCATACCTCAACCCTTATTGGCCTTAAACCACAAGTTTCAGCCCAAAAATACTGAGTTTATACAGCCCAAAAACAGTGGGAAAACAGTAAAAAAAAAAAAAGAAAAAAAAGAAGTAATTAAAGCAAGTAGATAAGCAAAGCTTTATACCTCTTGAAGAGAAGAACCAATTTTAGGCAACAAAACTACACTTGCACACCCTCAAGAGCTCAAACAAGGCTCAAAGGTACCTCAGCTCAAAGATGGAGAGGTTTAATTAAGAGTATATAAGCAAAAGCTTGCAAAAAGTTAAGAAATTGCAAGAAAGAGAGAAAATTGTAGAGAGAGAGAGAGAGAGAGAGAGAGAGAGAGAGAATTTTTGCTCTAAAAAAATCCAACCTTAAAAATGGAAGGGGAGGCCTCCTATATATAGAAAACCATGCAACTCCCTTAGAAATATCAATATATACACGTGTAGAAAGGTGCATGGATCTATGCCAACAGTTGGCACAGCTAGCAGAAAAATATTTGCAAAACACACCTGTGGCCGGTAGGTGACTAATGGTGGCTGACAACCAAAAGTAGTGGCCGGAAGGCCACAAGAGGTTGCAGGATTGAAAAATCCAAGGTTTGGTCCAAAAGTAAGACAACAGGTGTGTAGGGTTTGAAAGGCTCAAAGCTGTGACATTCCGCTGAGGACTCTGAGCATTTAACAGGCATATTCATCATCATTAGGTGCACAAGCGATGACTTCCAAGTTGTAAGGGCAGTCAAAAATAGGGTGTCCATACCACCCCATTAGACGTCACTATCTATCACACGTCTTCCAAGAAACTTGAATCATTATTGTAATGCCCTGTTATTCCATACATGAAACCATCACAACCAATATAACAATTTACTCCAAAAGCCATTATGTTTACTGAAGTAAGATTTAAATTTACAATTTCCATGTTTACATAATCATAAAACCTTGTACCTAACTCCAAGTTCAACGAACAATGCGACAATTACAAAAAAAGAACCCCATGGGTGTACAAGACACAACAACAAAATCAGTCTATCAGTCCTAGTACAAAACTCTAAATCTTTACAACAAAATATTCTCAATTGTCAATCCCAACACCGCTTACTTCAAGTCACCACTGTAGTTGTACAACATTATTTCCTGAAAAATAAAATAGGGGTGAACTATGTGCCCATTAGGAATACATTTAACCAAATATTTAATCATTCGAATAAATCTATGGCATCCTTGAGACAAAACATAATAAGGAGTTATGAACACATGTAATCTTCACTAATTATGTAAATGCATAACCATTAAGTATGGACAATTACATTTCACACCTTTACAACACAACATTTAAACACTCGCATCAATGGAAAACAAATCATGAGTCCCATGTAAGAGTCCAACACAAGTTGCTTTAGTTTCAAAAACCATCCCCACATTTGCCGGCTATTATACGGAGGGAAATGGACTCCTCAAGAAAACCATCCGTTTTTCCACTTTTGCCAGCTATTATACAGCAGGACTGTGTGGACACCCAAAAACATCTTTCCCATATTCGTCCAGTGATAAGCCTAGACAGAGCATTTGGGCACCTTTTTAAACTCCTCGCGTAGGTACCAACACAACACCACATTTCCAAAATCGACTCTTACCTGGACTCATGTACAATCACCAATTCTATCACATTTTAATTCCATCAATAAGCATCCATCATCACAATAGATGAAACACCACATAATATTCAAAGAATAATAGCATCCAAGTCACAATTCCTTTACCATATCAACATCCACATCTTTCATCTCTTGATTATTCATAATATTCCATGAATTAAAGAAAATTCAATTCAATTTAATGTTTTCTACTCAATTTAAAAAGTTAGGGTTTTACCAACTTTGGGGGTTTTTCTCTTTCATCATAGATATGGGTTTTAATAACATTTATATACATATTTTGTAAAAAAGATTTAAGAAATTTCAAGTAATATCAAGTAAAAATGGTTTATTCATGTGAATATGGTTTTAATCCAATAAGATCTTCAAATTAGCTCATAAGTTACAACAATACCATGAAATTTCTCCAAAATAAAGAAATACTAGGTGTAACAAGCCCGCGAGGGACCTCGCTACAGTTCGGACTCGATTTTTGTTGCGGTTCCAAATCTCGAACCAAAGAGTCCAAATCCGGCAAATCGTTTTGAGAAAAACAGATTTTTTGAAAGAAGTGCCAAACATGGACTGCTTTGCCAGATAACAGAGTCGCCACCTAAATATTTTAAAATGGGAAATTTAGGAAACCCTGACTCGGTGCCAAAAGGCCACGTGTCCGTCATCACCAAAGTTGGCTCGGGAACTTGGGTACGATTAGGGAAGGTCACATCGTGAGCACCCCCTCTCGCCCGGTCAAAGACCGGCCTCTACTAACCATGATATCTGTTTTTGAAAACATTGTATGTTCTTATTCCGGTTATTAGCCTAGGTTACTATGTGATGCTCGCAGAAAATAAGTATAGACTGAATCGCCTGAATTGGAACAAAACATTTCATGTTTGTTTGTGAAAATGGTTTGATGGTGCTACCCGCAGGTAGGCTAAGATGCGGATTTGCCACCCTCAGGTGGGCTTAGAAAATATGATTTTGCCACTATCTAGTGGGCTTAACAAAAAACAGTTGATGAATTGCTCCAATTCAGATAACTCAACCTCCACCCACAGGCATTCAAGGCAGTTATATCACATAAGCAAATAGCCTCATGGCAAGCATGCTATCATGGCAACACTCACACGCATGCAAGGATGCTAAAGCATAAAGCTCACCGAGTACTCCAAGCCAAAACAGAAGCTGATTAGAAATCCATGCATGATCCTAGAATATACAGAATTGCCTAATGCAACACATGCAAAATGCAACTATAGCAGGCTCGGCCATTCTAAACATGGCATATGAAATGCTACAACTAACACGTATTCAATTTGGAATTGAAATACAAATGCAGTTTGTATGATGCGCCGAGCCCGGTGCGTGCAAAACAGATGAATGATGCAAACATGCTGTCATACTGTATGCTAATTGAAATATGCCCTATATCTAACCATCGTAAGCGGGTAAATAAAAGGGAGAAAGAAATGGGGGTTGGAAGACATACATCACACTCACGCACCCTTATTACAATTTTGCCCTCGCGCAGAGGGTCCGAATAAATAATACAGTCCCAAATGAAAGAATATTACAGTCCGAAATAAATACAGTCCAAATAATGTACAAATTCTAATTAATTAACAATTAACTAAGAAAGCAGTAAACTGGCATGCAAGCCAGGGGCTGCCTTGCTTCTGATGAATAGTGTATGCTGGACTGCCTTGGGCGGAAATCCATTGGGATGCCCCAATTAGCCTCTATTTGCAATATTTCTCGAAATGCGCGCCGGATTCCGAAAAGTTGTTGGTCCTCGATTTTGCTGTAACAGAGAGCAAGAAAAGGGCATAGCAATGTATTTCACAAATATATGCATGCCTCGATCCTCGTGCCACCAATCACGCATATCGATGCATGATGGCCGAGGAGTCGGATTGCACAACTCAATATCGGATGAATGCAGATGAATGCTATAAACCTAACTCCATCATGGGTAATCCGGAGTGTCGGTGACTTGGGAATTGAGATTCGTTCCGTCACTCGGAGTACGAAACGTGCCTCGTTTCCCGTGCCCGGGCTAACTCCTATCCCGAACACGATGCAATATGCATGAAATGTAACTAAGATACAGCCTTAGTATGCACAATGCTGTGAAAATGAGATGAAAATGAGACGAAAATGAGACGCCTCGAAAAGCGTGTACGCGGGCACGCAAACCGAGGCGATGGCATGAGATGCAAATCGGACAAAACCGAAGTGCCTCGAACTGCGTGTACGCGGGCACGCAAACCGAGGCGATGGCGTGAAATGCAAATCGGATAAAGTCGAAGTGCCTCGAAATGCGTGCACACGGGCACGCAAACCGAGGCGATGATGAAATGCAAATCGGATAAAACCGAAGTGCCTCGAAATGCGTGCACACGGGCACGCAAACCGAGGCGATGATGAACAAGCATGAAAATGGTACAGAAATGCAAAGATGGGCTTATACCCACATGAGAGAGCCTCAGCCTACTCACATAGGGAGCCATTGGATAAAAACGGAGTGCCTCGAAGTGCGTGCCCACGGGCACGCAAACCGAGGCAATGCACTAAGGCATGAATGACATGGAAAATGATATGCAAGCATGCAAACCAAATTTCAGCAGCTAAATAAAGGGGAAAACAGCCCCGAAATGATACGAAATGACAATCAATGCATGAAATCATCCCGAAATGCGATTTTAAGTACCCGAAATGGCCTACGGCTATGCCTAAACATGCAAAATTGGCACATGACAGCAAAAACAGTAGCAAGGCAGCCCAAAAATAGCATCTTTTCAGCACAAAACATGGCCAAACTGTGAGCATAGATATGGCAACAATGGTATGCAAAAATGGGGGAAAAAAGGGGATTTATTAAGCAAGTAGTATATAGAAAAATTCAAACCACAAAATTTCCTTCTACAACATTGAATAGGAGCCCAAAATATGCATATTTACAGTGAATGACAACTCCAAAATCAGTATGTAGATGGGCTCAAAATAGCATGCAATATATGGACCAACAAGGGCTATAAAGAGAGGTAGCATAAGAAAACATCAAATGGCCTAAAACCCTTAATAAAACACAAACAATAGACCAAAACAAGACACTTTACAAGCCTGATGAAGACCTAAAACAGAAGGTAGAATGGCCTAAAAAATCATGCAAATTTACGGAAAATATGAAGGATTACAAAACAAGTACCAAAATAATTCACCAAATGGCTTAAGGCCCTTAACAAAGCATGATTAGAAGGCCAAAATAGGCACTTTCTAGGCCTGATTAAGGCCAAAAACAGAAGCATGATGGGCTTAAAAGGCATGCAAAATGGGAGTGGAACAAGAATTCAAAGCAAGTGCATGATAGAGGATGAAAACCAGGTTGAGCCCTTCTTCAATGTTGAAGAGGGGCTCAAAATAAGCACAATATCAGTATGTTTCATGCTCCAAATCAGATCACAAATAGGCTAAAAATAGCATGCAATTTTACGGTAAAATGGGGAAGAATTTCAAAGGAAGTGCATGCTAGAGCTACCAAACATGGTTGAGCCCTTCTTCAATGTTGAAGAGGGGCTCAAAATAAGCCTATCCACAGTATATAGTATGCTCGAAATCAGACCACTCAAAAGCCAAACAAAGCATGCAATTTTATGGCATAAAGAGTGATATTGAAGGAAGTATATGATAGAGGTACCAAATGAGGTTGAGCCCTTCTACAAAGTTATAGAGGGGCTCAAAATAAGCCTAAAACCAGTGGGGGTTGGAGCCCAAAACAGTAGGCAAGTAGGGTAAAGAATTGAAGCAAGAAAATGCTCAAAAAAAAGGAAATAGAGCTTTACCTTTGAAGATCCAACTTTGATGGCTTCTTGGCTTGAATTTGTTGATCTTTGGCCACTGGAAAACACCCCTTTGCTGCTGGAATGGAGATGTTGATGGTGGTGCTTAGGGTTGATGAAGGATTGGCTTAGATGCTTGAAGATTTTTTAGGGTTTTGGCTATGAAAATGGAGTCAAATGCTTAAGGGTTCTTGAGGTAAAATCTTCTAACCCTAGGGAAGAAGGAGGGCCAGCCTTTAAATAGGCAAGAAAAGGTGTAAAAGGGGAGGGAAATGGAGGCAAGATTTCCCTCCCAAAATATCCCCCGGATGGGGGAGATATTTTAAAAAAATATCCGGACAGCTGTAAAGAGCTGGAAAGCAGAAAGCTGGCCGGCCAGGTGAATTTCTGGAAGGTGGCCGGCCGGCCACCCCAACTGGTCGGCCAGCCACTCACCCTGGCCGGCCGGCCATGGCCCCAAAATGAAGTGCAAATTTTCTGGCCGACCACCACTCCTTGGTGTCCTCCCATGTGTGTAGAATAAGGCCCCAGGGTCGGAATCTGGCAACACTGAAGCAGGAGTCACAACATAGAACTTGAAAGAGAGGCTCAAAAATGAAGGTAACAATTACTGGCCGACCATGAATTTTTAGGGTCCTCCCAGATGTGTAGGACAAGGTTCTAAGGTTGGAAATTGGCAACACTGAAACAGGAGTCACAACATTGCATTTGAAGGAGAGGCTCAAAAATGAAAATCAAAATTGCTGGCCGACCATACATTTTTAGGGTCCTCCCATGTCCCCTGATCACAAATATGTAGCTTTGGTTGGAAGAAAATACCCCCAAGGTGTTCAACATTGGCCCGGAAGTGAGCAAAACGGGCACCGGAGGAGCGAAACTGGTTATCTGGGATAATTGCTGGCCTCCCACCCCCCAGTGATCTTCCTGGTATTGAAACAGAGGTACCTGCCAAAAATGAACAAAAACTAATGCAAAATGAATGCTCGGGACCAAAACCGCGCAGTTCGGGGTCCCGAAAATGGGCTGCAGGCACCGGAAGTGGCATACGGCCACGAAGTGGGCATCAAGGGCCCCAGTGTTCCTCGGAATGATAAAACAGAGGTCCCCGCCAAAAATGAACGAAAATCGATGCAAAATGAATGCTCGGGCCAAAACCGCGCAATTCGGGGTCCCGAAAATGGGCTGCGGGCACCGAAAGTGGCATACGGCCACGAAGTGGGCATCAGGGGCCCCAGTGTTCCTCGGAATAGTAAAACAGAGATACCTGCCAAAAACCGGAGAAATCGGAGATGGTTGGGCGGTCCCGAACCGAGGCACACGGCCTGACGGTCCCGAAAACCGGGAACCAGGCTCCGAAATGGGCAAAATGGCCTACGGCCACAAAAAGTAGCTCACGGCCACTGGGAGATAGTCTACGGGACCACTCCCTTCCCTCAGGAAAGAAAACAGAGAAAACCGAGTCTGGTTCGCAAACCGAGACAAGGCACAGAAGAGAGTTCGGAAGTCCGGAGGCAGGGCGCACGGCCGCGACTCTGAGACTTCTGAACGAGCACAATATGGAACATCACCGAGCGCTCAACCGGTGACGTCTGAGTCTTAAGGTCGGTCAAAAATGGGGTGTCTACACTAGGGTAAAAGTATCCCTACCTCAAGATTGGAAGCTAAGGATGAAGACCCATCTTCAAACTCCAATGAAATCACAAAACAATCGGTAAAAGTCTTGATCCATGCTTGTTCTTCAACCTTCTTTAAAGATTTGGGGTGAATCTTTGGTAAAAAGTAGAGAAATCAAGAGTTTAGAAGGTTAGGGTTTCAAGTTTGGAGGATGGGACGAGAAGAGAGGGAGAAAAATAAAGTTTTTGGGCCAAAAAGTCACTTTATAATATCTGTTAGCAACCTAGTCGTTCGAGCGAAGGAAGCTTGGCTCGAGCATAGAAAAGAAGCTCCCAGAATCTCTGAAAATCGCGCAGTTCACTCGAGCGAAGGAAAGCTCACTTGAGTGACCATGCTTCCAGCACAGAAACTCAAAATTCAAATAGGTATAACTCTTTCGTTCGGACTTCGTTTTAGGTCGTTCTTGTGTCCAAATTGAAGCCCCGAAAACAAAATTTCCAATGGTTCTGACCTCACATTCAAATTTGAAGTATGGAAGAAGAAAACGGCAAAAGAGTAAAGGTTGGTCAAAAACGAAAACTCAAACTTGGGGCTTTTGATCTAATCTTGCCTAAATAATTTGTTAAGACTTCAATCAAGGTTCCAAACATCACCCAAGGGTCCTCAATTATAACATTTAAAGCTCACTTGCCAACCCATTAATGCCAAGAGTCCGACGACCATACAAGTTTAAGGTGATGGGCACCCAGTTACATCAATCCGAGACGAATTAGAATCCAAGTCATTACAATTACAATTTGTCACCTCTTTCCATTCCAACCAAACCTTTTTCATTTTCCCATTTTGTCTTTCCCTGTGTCTCCAGACTCCTCTCTCTCTTGGCCTCTGTAAACCATCATCGTTGTTCATGAAGCATTCATTGCTATGAATAGTCCATTTGTGCCCAAGGTTCAAACTCTACCAGCTGAACCAGACTAGCAGCTAAGCACTTCATTAGCTGCTCCACGCATCAATCCACCATCTCAATGGCAGTGCAAACACCGACATAGCGACAATCTTGCAGCTAGAACCAGGAACAGAAAACACTAAGGTCCTAAGCTCCTAGCCTTAGACCTTGACAATCCTCCAATCTCCTTATCTGCAAGTAACCATTGCTGTAACTAATGACAACATATCTTGTTGAACTCTTGTCGTAGAAGACCTTCTTGTTGATATCCTTGATGTCATAACTGTGCGATCCACTCCATCTCTTTATAGTCAATCCAACATGCTCATGCCTTCAGCAACTCAACATCTCGAAAGAGAAGCACATGAAGCAAAATGACCAAGTTACAGCAAGAAGCAAACGCCAAGGTCTATCAAGAAGGCCAAGACTCTGTCCGAGATTAATATAAGGAATAGGTCAACATCTCATATAAAACCATCTTCTCGGGTATAAATGTTATCTTGGATACCTTCATCTCACCAATTTTTTTAAAAATTTCACAAAGTATCTGTAACAACGCCCGCGGGGGGGACCTCGCTACAGCTCGGACTCGGTTTTATGTTGCGGTTCCAAATCTCGAACCAAAGAGTCCAAATCCGGCAAATCGTTTTGAGAAAACTGATTTTTTGAAAGAAGTGCCAAACATGGACTGCTTTGCCAGATAACAGAGTCGCCACCTAAATATTTTAAAATGGGAAATTTAGGAAACCCTGACTCGGTGCCAAAAGGCCACGTGTCCGTCATCACCAAAGTTGGCTCGGGAACTTGGGTACGATTAGGGAAGGTCACATCGTGAGCACCCCCTCTCGCCCGGTCGAAGACCGGCCTCTACTAATCATGATATCTGTTTTTGAAAACTTTGTATGCTCTTATTCCGGTTATTAGCCTAGATTACTATGTGATGCTCGCAGCAAACAAGTATAGACCGAGTCGTCTGAATTGGAACAAAACATTTCATGTTTGTTTGTGAAAGATGGTTTGCTACCCGCAGGTAGGCTTAAAATACAGATTTTGCCACAATCTAGTGGGCTTAACAAACAATTGATGAATTGCTCCAATTCAGATAACTCAACCTCCACCCACAGGCATTCAAGGCAGTTATATCACATAAGCACATAGCCTCATGGTAAGCATGCTATCATGGCAGTCACTCACACACATGCAAGGATGCTAAAGCATAAAACTTACAGAGTACTCCCAGCCAAAACAGAAACCGATTAGAAATCCATGCATGAATCCTAACTATGCTGAAATGCCTAATGCAACACATGCAAAATGCAACTATAGCAGGCTCGGCTATTCTAAACATGGCATGTGGAATGCTACAACTATCATGTACTCAATTTGGAATTGAAATACAGATGCAGTTTGTATGATGTGCCGAGCCCAATGCATGCAAAACAGATGAATGATGCAAACATGCTATCATACTGTATGCTAATTGAAATATGCCTTATATCTAACCATCCAAAGCGGGTAAATAAAAGGGAGAAAGAAATGGGGGTTGGAAGACATACATCACACTCACACACCCTTATTACAATTTTGCCCTCGCGCAGAGGGTCCGAATAAATATACAGTCCGAATAAAAGAATATACAGTCCAAAATAAATACAGTCCGAATATTACAAAATTCTAATTAATTAACAAATTAAACTAAGAAAGCTGTAAACTGGCGCGCAGGCCAGGGACTGCCTTGCTCTGATAGATGCCGCCTGTTGGGCTGCCTGGCGCGGAAATCCACTGAGATGCCCCAATCCGCCTCTGTTCGCAATATTTCTCGAAATATGCGCCGGACTCCGAAAGGTTGCTGTTCCTGGATTTTGCTGCAACAGAGAGCAGGAAAAGGGCATAGCAGTGTATTTCACAAATATATGCATGCCTCGATCCTCGTGCCACCAATCACGCACCTCGATGCATGATGGCCGAGGAGCCGAATTGCACAACTCAATATGGGATGAATGCAGATGAATGCTACAACAAAAACCTAACTCCATCATGGGTAATCCGGAGTGTCGGTGACTGGGGAATTGAGACATGTTCCGGTACGCGGAATACGGAACGCGCCTCGTTTCCCGTGCAATATGCATGATATGCATGAAATGCAACTAACATACAACCCTAGCATGCGCAATGCTGTGAAAATGAGATGCCTCGAAATGCGTGTCCACGGGCACGCAAACCGAGGCGATGCGGAATGACATGCGAAACGTAATGATGGGCTTATACCAACATGAAGGGGGGCCTCAGCCACACTCACATAGGATGCCGGAATGACAAGAATGAAGTGCCTCAAAATGCGTGCCCACTGGCACGCAAACCGAGGCAATGATGAAATGCAAAATCGGATAAAACCGAAGTGCCTCGAAATGCGTGTCACACGGGCACGCGAACCGAGGCAATGATAAAATGAGAAAATCGGATAAAACCGAAGTGTCTCGAAATGCGTGTCACACGGGCACGCGAACCGAGGCGATGATGAAATGAGAAAATCGGATAAAACCGAAGTGCCTCGAAATGCGTACCCGCGGACACGCAAACCGAGGCGATGGTATGGAATGCAAATCGGATAGAACCGAAGTGCCTCGAAATGCGTGCCCACGGGCACGCGAACCGAGGCAATGATAAAATGAGACGAAATGGCATACGGAATGCAACGATGGGCTTACACCGATATGGGAGAGCCTCAGCTCACTCACATAGGAGGCCGTCGGATAAAGACAAAGTCGCCTCGAAACGCGTGTCCGCGGACACGCAAATCGAGGCAATGATGTAGAAACATGAAAAATGCAAATTGGGCTTACGCCGACATGAGATAGCCTCAGCCACGCTCACATAGGCTGCCGGAATGCTAGAAATGAGGTGCCTCGAAGTGCGTGCCCATTGGCACGCAAACCGAGGCAATGCAAAAATGACACAAATGGCATGGGAAATGATGGCAATGGAATTTCAGCACTTAAATAAACGGGAAAACAGCCCCGAAACAATTCGAAATGACACTCGAAGCATGCATTCATCCCGAAAATGTGAAATTAAGCCCCGAAATGGCCTATAGCCATGCTATACATGCAAAATATGATCATGGCAGCAAGAACAGTAGCAAGACAGTCCCAAAAATGGCATTTTTTCAGTAGTAAACATGGCCTAAATGCAAGCATAGGTAGATCAAACAAAGCATGCAAAGTTAGTGGCCAAAAGGGGGGGTATTGAGACAAGTGATACATGCAAACCCCAAATGGACAAACTTTCTTCTACAACATTGAAGATGAGCTAAAAATAAGCACAATTGAAGAAGATGACATTCTCAAAATCAGATCACAAACATGCTAAAAGATCCATGCAAAAATAGGCTCCAAATATGCTATAACAAGAGACATGCAATGCACACACCAAATGACAAAACTTTCTTCATGGAATATGTAAAGGGGGTCAAAATAAGACCAAAGTCAGTAGGGGTCGAAGCCCCAAAAACAAATAGAGATAGGTCAAAATTGCATGCAAAAAAGTGGCACACTTGATGAATATTGAAGGAAGTGGTATATACAAAGGCCAAATGAAGCTGAGCCTATCTACAATGTTGTAGAGGGGCTCATTTTAAGCACAAAATCAGTAGGGGTCGGACCCACAAAAACCAACACAAATAGGTTAATTTTAGCATGCAAAAATGTTACCAACTTGAAGAATATTGAAGGAACTAGTGTATACAAACACCAAATGAGGTTGAGCCCTTCTACAAAGTTGTAGAGGGGCTCATTTTAAGCACAAAAGCAGTAGGGGTCGGACCCCCAAAAACCAACACAAATAGGTTAATTTTAGCATGCAAAAATGTTACCAACTTGAAGAATATTGAAGGAACTAGTGTATACAAACACCAAATGAGGTTGAGCCCTTCTACAAAGTTGTAGAGGGGCTCATTTTAAGCACAAAAGCAGTAGGGGTCGGAGCCCCAATTCTCAACCAATTAGAGTATAAAAATGAACCAAGAAAAAGCCCTAAAAGTTAGTTTTGAATACTCACCCTTGAAGACTTGTCTTTCTTTGATTCTTGGCCTTGATTTGTAGCTTCTCAACCTCTGAAATTCACTTCCTAGCTGCTGGAGTGGTAGTGTTGATGGTGGAGCTAAGGGTTGGTGAAGAAATGGCCTTGACACTTGAAGCTTTTTTTGAGTTTTGAGCTAAGGGAATGGAGGAATTTGGAGATGTGTTCTTCAAGGAAAATTTTCCAACCTTGAAGAAGGAGAGGGAGGGCCCTTCAAATAGGCAAGAAAATGGGGTGTAAAAGGGGAGGGAAAGCACCCAATCTTTCCCTCCCGAAATATCCCCGGATGCCCCGGGATATGCTGGAAGATATCCGGACAGCTGGGACAGGCTGGAAAGCAAGAATCTGGCCGGCCAGGTATTTTTTTGCAAGGTGGCCGGCCAGCCACCCTCCATAGCCGGCCAGCCACCCTACATGGCCGGCCGGCCACCCCAAGAAAATGAACAGGAGATTTTCTGGCCGACCAGTATAGAAAGGTGTCCTCCAAGGTGTGTAGAATAAGGCCCCATGGTTGAAATCTGGCAACTCTGAAGCAGGAGCCACAACATAGAGCTTGAAGGAGAGGCCCAAAAATGAAACCAACAATTTCTGGCCGACCACTATGCCAAAGTGTCCTCCAATATGTGTAGAACAAGAATCCAAGGTTTGAATTTGGCAACATTGAACCAAGAGTCACAACATAGAGCTTGAAGGAGAGGCCCAAAAATGAAACCCACAGTTTCTGGCCGACCACTATGCCAAAGTGTCCTCCAAGATGCCCTCATCACAGATATGTAGCTTTGGTTGGAAGAAAATGCCCCTAGGGTGTTCAACATTGGCCCGGAAGTGAGCAAAACGGGCTCCGGAGGAGCGAAACTGGTTATCTGGGATAATTGTTGGCTTCTCACCCCCCAGTGATCTTCCTGATGTTGAAACAGAGGTACCTGCCAAGTTTGAACAAAAACTAATGAGAAATGAACACTCGGAGCCAAAACCGAGCAGTTCGGAATCCCAAAAATGGGCTGCAGGTGCCGGAAGTGGTGTTCAGCAGCGAAGTGGGTATCTGCAACCCCAGTGTCCTCTGGAATGACGAAACAGAGATACCTGCCAAAAACCGGAGCAAATGGATGCGAAATGAATGCTCGGGACCAAAACACGCAGTTTGGGGTCCCGAAAACCGGCTACAGGTACCGGAAGTGGCACACAACCACGAAGTGGGCATCAGGGGGCCCCAGGGTTCCTCGGAATATTAAAACAGAGGTCTCCGCTAAAAACCGGAGAAGGCTGATGCAAAAAGAATGCTCGGGGCCCAAAACACGCAGTTCGGGGTCCCGAAAAAGGGTCGCCGGGCACCGGAAGTGGTGTTCGGCTGCGAGGTGGGCATCAGGGGCCCCAGTGTTCCTCGGAACATTAAAACAGAGGTCTCCGCTAAAAACCGGAGAAGGCGGAGATGGTTGGGCGGTCCCGAGCCGAGGCACACGGCCTAACGGCCCCGAAAACCGGGAACCGGGCTCCGAAATGGGCAAAATGGCCTACGGCCACGAAAAGTAGCTCACGGCCACCGGGAGATAGTCTACAGGACCACTCCCTTCCCTTAGGAAAGAAAACAGAGAAAACCGGGTCTGGTTCGCAAACCGAGACAAAGCACAGGAGAGAATTCGGAAGTCCGGAGGCAGGGTGCACGGCCGCGACTCTGAGACTTCTGAACGAGCACAGCATGCAACATCACCGAGCGCTCAACTGGTGACGTCTGAGTCTTAAGGTCGGTCAAAAATGGGGTGTCTACAGTTGCCCCTCTTTGACAGAACTCGGAAGTCATAACAATGACGGGAGTGAATGTCAAAGCCCAGAGACGACCCATTTTTGACAAGGCCGAAGACTTAGACAATCAAACGAAATGAACAGAGATATGTGCCCGCAGGCGTGCCCGCAGGCAGGGGGCAAAATGCAAAACGACATGCACAGAGCCAGGTGATCATGCAAGTGCAACAAGCTGTAATGAAGCAGGTATTGACAAATAGATGCAACAGTTTTAAGCTAGAATGCAAGGCGAACAACTACATTTCATGCAGTTAAGAATGCGGAGAATCATTCAATTCTCGTCGCGTCTCACACGGAGAAGATACGATACCTGCGCGATTCGTCTGGTCGCACTAGCCTCAAATGAACCGTACATACAATATCGTGCCTGCAAAAGAGAGAAATTCAACAAGAACAATATGCAACAACATATATTCCATGTGACTCCTGTAGTTCCAAAAGCTTGACACACACAGTGTCGATGAACGGATGCAACATAACGCGAGAAAAGTGCGTGCGTGTCAACGCGTGTTTAAGCACAAAAGTATGGCACATCAAGAAATCATGCGAAACATTCATGACAATGCAAATTATAAGCCCAATGAAGCACAACGAACATAAATCAGGATGCCCATTTGACATGAAATGATGAACCGGAAAATGCGCAGTTCGGTGACGGCAACTCAATCGCGGCCTCTGATTCAACTCCCGGAGAGTTCACAACATGTTTAGAAAGGATACACTCTGATTCTGATGAATAACGACGAGACACATATCAGAAATTGCAGTTAAAGTTCCGGCGGAGCAATTCGGCGCCAGAAAGTGCACTTTTCTTCAACTTTTTCAGGTCCCGGGAACTCCGATTTTCCTCAAAATTTGCAGAGAGGTAGGGGAGGGGGTAGAGGACATGGTCGGCCAGGTGGTTGCCCTAGGAGAGGCCATCGGCCAGGGCAAAAAGGTAGAGGGGCCGGCCATCCAGGTTAGGTGGCCGGCCGGCCACCTGCCAAAAGCAGGGGCAAAATGGTCATTTTGACCTTTTCTATATATATGCACCTCCATTCAATCCGAAATCACACCCCCAAGTGTGGAATTCTCTCCTCTTGCTCTCTAAGCCATTCTCCCTCTCAGATCTGCATTCTATACGCGCCCCTCGGCCTCCCACGCAAGTTGTTTTTGCGAAATCTTTCAGATTTAAGCACTTTGAAGCGACTAAATTTCGACTTTGGAGCTTCTCTTCTCATTTTCACCACTTGAGGTAATTTTGTTTCACTATTTGGAAAATTTTCCCGGGGGTTGACTTTTGTTGACTTTTTGTTTCCCGAGAGTTGACTTTTGTTGACTTTTTCCAACTTTGGCCCATTTTGCTCATTTTTGCTCCTCTTTGCAGATTTCTCGACATGGCGGGCCATTTCCCTCACGGCGGAGGTTTTCCCGGCGCCGGAGATGACTTTGACATTATGGCATTGCCTCCGAGAGTTCGCCCTTTCATTCTCGATCGATATGCCCCAGCGGTTCATAGGCTTCCGCGGGCCACTTTTCGTCATTTCACTGAGTTTAACGACCGAGTACCAAGGGATCTTCTCTTACGAGAGCCAGAGCAGCACCTCTCTTATGATGCAGAGGTATTTTACTTTAGTCTCTGTATTCCTCGTGCATTTCATTCCCCTGCCATGCTTAGACACATAGTTTAGCTTATGACATAGTACTTGCATCCTGAGCATGTGACTTAGCCACTTGAATTCCGTGAACACAGCTCATTGAATAATTGTGAACGCATAGTATACATTAGTTAGGAACTGAACACACGGCTCAAACATTGATTCGCCAAACACGCAGCCCGAAGTTGAAAATGAGCACACAGCACATACTGACTAAGAGTAGAACACACAGTCCCAAAACTCAGATTTTCTGAACACGCAGCCCAGATTTGAAAGTAGAACACACAGCCCTAAACTTTGATGCACTGAACACACAGCCCAGATTTGAAGCGAACACACAGCCCACTAATTGAGAGTAGAACACACAATTCCAATTTGAAGCGAACGCACAGCCCACTGATGTTGAGTAGAACACACAGTCCCAATTTGAGGTGAACACACAGCCCACTGATGTTGAGTAGAACACACAGTCCCAATTTGAGGTGAACACACAGCCCACTGATGTTGAGTAGAACACACAGTCCCAATTTGAGGTGAACACACAGCCCACTGATGTTGAGTAGAACACACAGTCCCAATTTGAGGTGAACACGCAGCCCACTGATGTTGAGTAGAACACACAGTCCCAAAGCTCAGATTTCTGAACACGCAGCCCAGATTTGAAAGTAGAACACACAGCCCTAAACTTTGATGCACTGGACACACAGCCCAGATTCGAAGCGGACACACAGCCCACTAATTGAGAGTAGAACACACAGCCCCAAACTTGATGTACTGAACACACAGCCCAGATTTGAAGCGGACACACAGCCCACTGATGTTGAGTAGAACACACAGTTCCAATTTGAAGCGAACGCACAGCCCACTGATGTTGAGTAGAACACACAGTCCCAAAGCTCAGATTTCTGAACACGCAGCCCAGATTTGAAAGTAGAACACACAGCCCTAAACTTTGATGCACTGGACACACAGCCCAGATTCGAAGCGGACACACAGCCCACTAATTGAGAGTAGAACACACAGCCCCAAACTTGATGTACTGAACACACAGCCCAGATTTGAAGCGGACACACAGCCCACTGATGTTGAGTAGAACACACAGTTCCAATTTGAAGCGAACGCACAGCCCACTGATGTTGAGTAGAACACACAGTCCCAATTTGAGGTGAACACACAGCCCACTGATGTTGAGTAGAACACACAGTCCCAATTTGAGGTGAACACACAGCCCACTGATGTTGAGTAGAACACACAGTCCCAATTTGAAGCGAACACGCAGCCCACTGATGTTGAGTAGAACACACAGTCCCAAACTCAGATGTACTGAAACTTTGAACACGCAGCCCAAATACCAAATTTACTGAACACGCAGCCCGTTTTCACTTCATTTGCACACAGCTCATTTTCACTTCATTTGCACACAGCTCATTTTCACTTTATTTGCACACAGCTCATTTTCACTTCATTTGCTGATCTATGCATTCATTCTAAATGCAGGTTCATTCTCGCACAGTGCGAGGATACGGTTCCGTCACCGCGAGGGAGTGGTATTTTGAGCTTCCGGAAGCTGTCCGGGGCTTGGTCGACCTCGCAGGATTTGGACCATTCTGCCGGGGACTATCTCGTTGCCTCATCAGTAGGACTCTATTCGCGGCTCTAGCAGAGAGGTGGTGGGACACCACCAATTCTTTCCATTTTTCTGCAGCCGGGGATATGACCATGACCCCGCTGGACTTCGCTATACTCACCGGCCTAGACGTAGGCGGTGTGCCCATTCCCTATGACGAGGATATGGGCCAGTGGGAGGCTGCTTGGATGCACCTATTGGGGACACACCCGCCGGTAGACAGAGGTTCGGGGAGAGTCCGATACTCCTGGTTTGCTTTGCACTTCCGGCGGCCACAGATGGAGCCCGGTACTCCTGAGGAGGCGGAGCAGTATGCCCGCGGTTTTCTCATGTATCTCCTCGGCACCACCTTGTTCGCCGATAGAGGGAACATGGTAGGATTATACCTCCTGAGTGCTTTGGTAGACCTATCACAGGTCAGCCAGTATGATTGGGGCGGCGCTAGCCTGGCTACCCTGTTCTGTTACATGAGCGCAGTCTCTCGCGGACGGGGAGATTTACTTGGCGGCTATTGGAGAGCCTGGGAGGTACATTCTGTCCTTTTGATTTACATTTTTTGCTTCTCATTGCTTGTTCACTGCACACACGGCGCACTTTGCACTCGGTATTCTGCCTTTAGCACCTTGTATTTATATCCCGCACTGCTTTTCTCAGCTATGGGTATATGCATATTTTCCCACATTAGCCCCGGAGATGGAGGTGACAGGACCTCCTATGACCCCATATTCACTGATGTTTGAGGGCGAGCATTTGTCGAGGCCTCGAGAGACTCTCTTCTCTCTGCGGCAGTACTTTGACACTGTTCGAGCGACAGAGGTATTTTAGAACTCTCAGTTCCTTTTCCATTTTCATCTTTGATCTGCTTTGTATGTTCTGATTTCTGATTGACTTATGCACTGGTTATCCGCAGATCACCTGGCAGCCTTGGGCAATCTTCGGCGATGACCTCGAGGATCAGTACCCCGGGGGGTCGACTAGTTCCCAGTACAGGTTCCTGCTCGAGGGACCAGTGGGTAGAGTTTGGTTCTTGGGGGAACGCTTCCAGCGCCAGCTATGGGGGGGGAATTCTCAGGACCCTCCTGCTGTGCCTCCAGACACCATGCGGACTGCTGATAGATTATCTCCTGAGGAGGTCAGTAGTGCCATGCAGGGCAGTGATGCGT
Source organism: Camellia granthamiana (assembly GCA_036172215.1). Classification (NCBI taxonomy): domain Eukaryota; kingdom Viridiplantae; phylum Streptophyta; class Magnoliopsida; order Ericales; family Theaceae; genus Camellia; species Camellia granthamiana. The sequence goes on from CM069907.1 coordinate 32,285,313, forward strand.
TATTACATCTTGTTGATGGGAGCTACTCCACCTACCGCCGTATATATCTGATGCCCCCCTTGACGGGAGTACGGGCTCCGGCACGGAGGCCCACTGGCGCACCATCTTCGAGTCACGCTCGTGCTACAGACATCCCTTCTTCTAGCAGGGCTGGCACATCTAGAGGTAGAGGCAGTTCGATTCCTCCGATCCCTCCGACTCTTGATCACCCTGGATGGCCAGAGATGCCGACTGAGCTGACGTGTTGGCAGTATGGGGCTACCTCCCCGATCCCGATCCCTATGGAGCCTCCGGCGCCTGGTCACAGATACGTCAGTGATCCTGACTCACCACCGGTATGTTCTACCATTTTCATTTGTCACACAGACATTTTGACAGTTGCTTATCAATTGATGAATTGAGCTTGTATCTGCAGCCACCCCGGGATTACATAGATCAGATGCTCGGAGTGGTGGCCTCACTCGAGGGGATGGTCCTGCGCAGAGAGGCACAGATGTCCATCATGGGCTTCCAGGTACCCTTCATCTTTCTTGCACTTATCATATTTCTGTTAACGCTCTGGCTTTAAACATTCCATTGCACTGATAGGCTGTGTAGAACACATCTAGCACACACCCCACTCCCATACTGTACTTGCACCTGCTTTTTATGTTTGAACTGATGTATTGCACTTTGCATTTTCAGATGCCTCCAGTCTATGCTCCGACACAAGGTGGGCCTCCCGGGCCTTTTCAGAGAGGTAGAGGTACTGGGCCTCGAGGAGCTGGGCCATCTCGGCCTCACCGAGGAGCTCGAGGAGGAGGGTCGTCTCGCAGACGCAGGGCACCCATTGTTGAGGACGACGAGGAGGAGGTCGCAGATCATGTGTCAGACACATCTCCTGGAGGGGGAGGCTCCGGTCTTGGTTCCGGGAGTGGAGACGAGCCTGAGGGGGATCCGGAGGACGACAGCTCCGATTCAAATGGTGATGATGAGGTAGAGATTATCCCGCAGAAGAGGATGAGAGGGCCTCCCCATTCCCGCTCCCGAGGGCACTGATGTTATTTCCTGCTTTATTCTACTTTTTTTAGCTAGTAGTTTGTAGCACTTTGCACATTGTTAGGCAGTTTTATTTTCTGTAAAACTTGTACCTTTACTTTGTTGTAAAACATGATGAAATGAAACAACTTTTGAAAAGACGTTGTATTTGAAATTCTTAGCATCGCATCGCATTATTTTGCACCAAGTGGAATTGAATGAAAATGTGCCTCATGTATTACCGGGTCAGGTAGTGAACCGACGCAACAAATGAAAACAAATTGACTCACTAAGAAATAAAACAGAATCTTAGCAAGTTTACAACTCGATAAACAAAGTACAACAATGTTAACGACTCAATCGACAAGACTTAACAAAAATTGTGTAATCAAAAGGGTAACAACTCAAGACACAAAATGCGACAGCTCGACAAAACTTACAACTCAATAAGCAAAAACAACAACTCGATAAACAAAAATACAATACGATGTACTTTGGATGGACTACCTGAAGAATGGAATGTATCCAAAATTGATAGGCCTGGATGCCTTCTACTGCCGGGAGACAACCAGATTTGCAGGGAGTCCACTACTGCTACAGGTAATGCTTCCCATCCAAGCTCACATATATGTTCACTCACATCACTCGGCCCTCGGGCTCGATTTTTCTCACAAAACCCCTATCTCGCTTTTCTCTCATCGCACATCTCTCTATTCTTTAATCTCTCATTTTTTTCATCCCTCCCCAGATAAGATTGATGGATAAGTTGCAAGTTGTGGACTCTTGCCCTGCTTATCCAGCCCGCAGCTACTTCTTTCGGCAACACCTAGTCAATGCTCCTGATGGGAGCTGGTGGTTTGACTGGATGTGCAATTTATCAGCAGACCGCATTGCTTGGAGAGTTAGGGGGCTTTTGGCCCCTGCCCCTGTCTTCAGTTGCACTTGGTCTGATGAGCGCTGGGATTGGCTCAACGAAGGAGCACAAGTTGGGCCCAAGTTGGCATCAGGGGCTTCGACTAGCTCTGGGAGGGGGCGCAGGGACACCTGACTGGACTGTGCCCCAGATTTATTGCTTTATCAGTACTTTCAAGTTTTCGTTATGGATGTAATAAAAAAAGCAACTTCAATTGTATGCAAGAGCAACAGAACTCTGTTTTTGAAATCAACAAAATTGAAGGTTGGGGTACTGAAAATTCTCCACTTTTGGTCCAAAAATGGTCTTAGTTGTAAGAAGATAATTTGAACAAAGCCAACTTTTATTAAAACTTTTCAAAACTATTTTCGATATGGATCAGAACTGGACACGCCTGAGATCTGTCACTGAGATGCACAACCCCGGATCTTAGCAACTGGAAAGTTGCCCCTAGTTTGAAAAATGCCTTGGCAACCGTAGCAACGGAAAGTTGCCCCTAGTTTGAATAGCACTGTACCGGAGATCACAATAAATGCTGATGAATAGAGATGACTGAGATGATCAAAATGGACAAAGTTGATCGGGGAAAAGGTTATGACTGAACTTCAAGATGAAGCTGCCTACGTATCCCAAAGATGGGAATCAAGCCTTACGTAGTTCAGGCTTAGGTTCGCTCGGGTATTTTTACTCTCCTTTTGCGCTCTAACTTTTGCCAAGGCCGCCCTTTGCGGGTTTTCAACCTTGCGAGCTCAGTTTTTATAATTTCAAATTTTTTGTGCTCTGAGTTTTGCCTAGGTCGCCCTTTCGGGTTTTCGGCCTAGCGAGCCTCTCAGGGGTAGTATTTCTTCAACTTGTCCATATTGATCGGTTGGGAAAACTCCAAGCCATCTAGATCCATCAGAACCACAGCTCCACCTGACCAGATTGACTTGACGATGTAAGGACCAGTCCAATTAGGTCTGAACTTGCCCCTTGGGTCGTGGATAGGAGCTCGGTTGTCCTTGAGTACTAAATCTCCTTCTTTCAAATTCCTGGACTTAACCTTCTTGTTGAAAGCCCGGGCGATTCTGCGTTGATAACCCTGAACATGGTACAGTGCCTTCAACCTTCTTTCATCGAAAAGCATGAGTTCCTCAAATCTGTTTTGCTGCCAATCTGCTTCGGCTATCTGGCACTCGGCCAACACTCGCAAAGACGGGACCTCAATCTCAATAGGTAGAACGGCCTCCATCCCATAAACTAATGAATACGGAGTCGCCCCAGTTGAGGTTCTGATCGAAGTCCTGTAGCCCCACAGAGCAAACGGCAGCTTATCTGGCCAATCCCGATAGGTTTCCACCATCTTCTGTAGTATGCGCTTGATGTTCTTGTTGGCGGCCTCAACTGCCCCGTTGGTTTGTGGCCGATAGGTAGACGACTTATGAAAAGCCACATTGTATTTCTCCAACAAATCAATCACCTCCTTCTTGAAGTGGGAACCATTGTCAGAAACTATTTCATTTGGGACTCCATAGCGACAGATAATGTTGTTTCTGATGAATTTCGCAACGTGTGAAGCTTTCAACACTGCGTAAGATTGGGCCTCAACCCACTTTGTAAAATAATCTATTGCTACCAAGATGAACTCATGCCCATTCGACCCCTTCGGCGTAACGGCTCCAATTACATCAATTCCCCAGACAGAAAATGGCCATGGTGAAGTCATGTTGTATAGCTTTGACGGCGGAATATTCATGCGATTCGCATGAATCTGACATTTGTGGCATCGCCGGACGAAACCAATACAATCCTCCTCCATGGTAGACCAGTAATAACCTTGTCTAAGGATCTTCCGTGCCAACATCACCCCATTCATATGTGCACCACATTCACCCCCGTGGATGGCTTCCATCAGACGCCTTGACTCTTCTGCATCCACACACAGTTTATGCATTCCCAGATGGCCTCTTCTATACAGCTTACCCCCACAGATGATGAACTGAACCGACATTCTTCTGATTGCCCTCTTGTCTTTGGCATTTACCCCTGGCGGGTATGCTTCTTTCTCTAAAAAGTTCCAGATATCGTAGTACCAGGGGTGTTCGTCCTGAACTTCATCTATGGTTGCAATCGACTCATAAGCAGGTACAAATTTCTGGTCGATGATGACTGGACGCATTCGGACTCCACACGGGATGTCTATCATAGATGATAGAGTTGCTAAGGCATCTGCGAACTTGTTGTTCTCTCTTAGCAGATGAACGAAATTTAACTTTTCAAACCGAGGAATCAGCAAATCCAAGGTTTGGTGATACATTATCATATTTTCTTCTTTTACTTTCCAGTCTCCTTTAGCTTGAGACACAACAAGATTCGAGTCCCCAATGACGTCCAGCCGTCTTGCCCCTAGTTCCAAGGCTGCTTCTAAACCAGCGATGCACGCCTCATATTCTGCTTCATTGTTTGAGACTTTGAACCGGAGTTTGAAGGCTAGAGGGATACGGGAATTGTCGGGTGCTATCAGCAACACTCCTATCCCATACCCATGTTGATTTGACGCTCCGTCAAAGTACATTGTCCAAGTTTCTTCGTCGATATGCAGAATTGTTTCATCTGGAAATAGATACTCAACTGCTTCATCCCCCTCGACCGGATGGTCGGCAAGGAACTCTGCCACTGCTCTTCCTTTCACTGACTTGCGTGTGACATATGTGAGATCAAATTCGGAGAGCAACAGCAACCAACGAGCTAGCCTACCCGTAAGCGCTGGTTTCTCGAAAAGATATTTGATGGGATCTAGACGTGAAACCAACATTACAGAGTGAGCTAACAGGTAGTGCCGCAGCTTCCTGGTAGCCCACACCAGAGCTAAGCAAGCCTTTTCCAGTGGTGTATATCGGGTCTCATATTCCAGCATTTTCTTGCTCAGATAATAGATGGCTTTCTCCACCTTATCTTCTGATTCTTGTGCAAGCATGCAGCCCATTGTGGTTTCAGTCACTGTCAGATACAAAATCAACGGTTTCCCCGGTTCTGGTGGTGATAAAACGGGCGGGTTCTGTAGATACTCTTTAATCTGCTCAAACGCTGCTTGGCATCGGCCGTCCCACTGGAACTTCTTTCCTTTCTTCAGGAGACCAAAAAGTGGTTCACAAGTCAAGGTTAATTTTGAGATAAACCGTCTTATGAATTGCACTTTACCCAGAAAGCCGCGCACCTCCTTTTCAGTCCTTGGTGGTGGCATTTCTAAGATGGCCTTAATTTTGGAAGGGTCGACCTCGATGCCCCTTTGTGTAATCAGAAACCCCAGCATTTTTCCCGCTGTAACACCAAATGTACATTTCTGAGGGTTTAACCGCAACCTGAATTCTCTGATCCTTTGGAAAAACTTGCGCAAGGCGGCGTAGTGGCCCTCTCTTTCCTTGGACTTGACAATCATGTCGTCCACGTACACCTCAACCTCTTTGTGGATCATATCATGTAGTATTGTGGTCGCGGCCCGTTGATAAGTAGCCCCAGCATTCTTCAACCCAAACGGCATGACCCGATAGCAATATGTCCCCCACGGGGTGGTGAATGCAGTCTTTTCTCTGTCCTCCGGCGCCATCACTATCTGATTATATCCTGAAAAGCCATCCATGAATGAGAGCAAAGCGTGCCCTGCTGTGAAGTCCACTAACTCATCGATGTGCGGTAGGGGAAAATCGTCCTTCGGACTGGCTCGGTTTAAATCCCTGAAGTCTACGCACACCCGGATCTTGCCATCTTTCTTTGGCACCGGAACAATATTGGCCAACCAAGTCGGATATTCAGAGACTAGCAGGAAGCCTGCGTCAATTTGCTTGGTGACCTCTTCCTTGATCTTAAGAGCCCAATCCGGGCGGATCCTTCTGAGCTTTTGTTTGACAGGTCGGGCCTCGGGGTCAAGGGGGATCCGATGCTGTACAATCTCAGGATCGATCCCAGGCATGTCTTCGTAGGACCACGCGAAAACATCTTTGAAATCTTTTAATAAAGCGACTAAGCGCTCGCGTTCCTCTGAAGACAGCGTGGACCCGATCTGGACCAGCCGCGGGTCCTCCTCAGTACCAATATTTACAGAAATGATTTCATCCGTTAAGGGCTTAACAAACCTCTCTTGCTCTTGCTCAATTAGTCGTTGTAAAACCGGAGGAACTTCGTCCTCGTCGTTTTGATCAAAATTTTGAAAGTCCTGATTTAAGCAATAAATTAGGGGCACAGAGAAGTACTCGGAAACCACATTCACCTCATTCTCATTAAGTTCATCCAAATCGTCCAATTCTTCTGTTACAACAGACTCAAAAGAAAAGGAAAAAGACGACCTGGACAGGACTGTGGCATCCGGGTTGACACCCCCAGGAGTACCAGACTCAGACTCAGTCGAGCTGGAACCTGATTCCGACTCAGAAGACTCGGTGGAATCAGATTCCGGCTCACTACCTGACCCGGAACTGCTGGATAAGAATCCCTCTTCATACTGCCAAGTGAGGGAAGGTGCGATTGATGCGTCCAAAATAGCTGCTGGTTGGCTCGCGGCCATTTCATTCCCAATCATGGAAACCACGGCGTTATTCCCCAAGCAATCTTGGTCGATCAGAGGATCAGAGAGGAGACTTGCCAGTGCTACCCCCATTTCCAATTCAGTGCCCTCGGAATCCTCTGCCTTATTCTGCTCAACCTCAGTTGTTGGGTCTGTCTGCTCTGTGGCAACGTCATCCCCGGATAGTTGCAGGTCGAAGAAGATTTCGAAGCCTGGTACGCGCTTCCTCTCCGCGTTTAACCATGGTTCTGGGAAGCCACAGAATGGAAAATCCTCTCCCTCCCGGACAAAGCGTCCGTTCAGGGTACCCCAGATGGGCCTGTGTATTAGGTCAAAAGGCTTCCCAGCCTGCTTTGCTCTGGCTCTGCTAGCCATTTCCTTTCCTTTCCTCGCCCAATCTTCTTTGGTGGGCAGATAACCCAATCCAAAGGTATGTGGATTATGTGGCACTTCGGCCAACGCTGCAACGCCTTTCCGGCCGCTTCTTCCCAATCCCATCCCAGGGATATGCTGTAGCTTGTTCATGAGGTATACGGCTTGAGCGCTGACATACAAACCCTCATTCGCAGCCATGATATTCTGTACTACCCGGGCCTCAGCCAAAGTAAATCCTGATATGAACAGGTCCTCCATGCCGTGTTCAATCTCAAGGACTGGCGTAGATACCTCCGGAGGGGGATGGATTGACGAATTCCCAAAAACAATGGCTACTCCCTTTCCGTAGGGGTACTTCACCATTTGATGTAGAGTAGATGAGACGGCCTTCACCTGATGCAACCAGGGTCGCCCCAAAAGCATGTTGAAAGATGCAGGGACCTCCAAGACATGAAAATCTACTTCGTGTTGTCCAGGCCCAATCTTGGTTTGGATTTTCACTGTCCCCAGGACGTCCCTGCTTGTATTGTCGTAAGCTCTGATTACTTGAGTAGTCGGTGTGAAGTCCGCAGGCTTTAACCCAATTGCATACGCCGTTCTGGCCGGACAAACATTGATAGCGGACCCGGTATCAACAAGTACCACCGGAATCCATTTATCCCTGCATTCTACAGAGATGTAGAGAGGTCTATTGTGATCCACGCCCTCAGGCGGCAATTCTTTGTCTGAAAAAGTCAACGCCGGGGAACCTCCTCCCGGAAAGACTAGCCCAACTAGCTGTTCTGGCGTAGTTTCAATGGAGAGTTTAGCTCTGTCCATGGCAGATAAAACAGCCTGCCGGTGCACCCTCGAAGCCATAAGCAGTCCCCAGATGGAGATGTCTGCTTGTATTTTCTTTAGCTGCTTCAGTACAGCCTCTTCTTCAACCTGCTTCTCCTTCTGCTTCTCTGCCTCCTTATCTTTCCCTGATGCCTCGGGTTGATCAAGGTGTGGGGGCTTGAAATACCGCCCACTTCTCGTCATATGGTCCACCTCTTCGAGGTACCAGGTACTGTCTGGTTGGCCGCCTGCCCAGTCTTCGTCTGTGTGGGCAAGATACAAGTCGTCATCTTCCCACCACATTCCATTAGCATCTAGCAAACATCTGTCTGGTTCCGGCTTGTTTATGCTCTCAGCATTTTCATTCCTCATGCTCACAGCATGTTCAATTTTCGTGCTCGCAGCACTCTCAACTTCCTCATGGTTCTTTGCTTTTCGGGCTTTCTCAGAATCCCACCTTTTTCCTTGTTCCTCCAACAACAACTGTGCGGTTTTCAAAATGTTTTGTTCCTGAGCGAAATTCTTCGTACCGGCGCTCTCCGGCAATTCAATCTGATTTTCGGCCCTTCCGGCCGCAAATGGTACTTTTGCCCCTGCTGGGCGTTGTTCTGACTGAAACTCCACAACATCCGGCTGATCATCCAACCACCCGACGACTTCTGCTGACTCCTCGTATCCAAACCAGTTGACTGATGCATCCCCTGATTCCTGATTATTGAAGAATTGAAGGTTGGCGAAGTCCTCTTCCACTGTAGTCAGATCATCCCCTGCTGATTCAAGCTTGTCCCCCCTGATCATACACAACTCAGTTTCTTCCGGCAACCCCATACTCAGCTTAGACTGGCTCGTTGACAAGATATACCCACTCGGATCATAAGCTCTGCCAGCTAAATTCTCAGTTTGCTCCACCCCAGACTCAACTGTTTTGCTCTCCTCAGAAGCCTGCCCCGTTCCATCCTCGGTGGTCACCACCTTTAGCTCAGGTTGGGGTGTAGAGGTGTCCATCATGCACAAATCCGTGCCATCAGGGAGGATCACCTCTGGCTTGGGTAGGTGGGAGGGAGTTATATAGATACTGGGATCATATGAAGCGACCCCAGTGTGGATGAGGTTGACTCTTTTTGGTGGATCTTGGTTGTGTTTGGGGAGTGGGTTGTTTGTGACGTTGGGTCCTTGGGGAGGTAGAATGATGTTTTTGTCAATGAGATCTTGAACCTCATGACGCAGCCTGTAGCATTGGTCGGTGTCATGACCATGCTGTTGGTGGTATTGGCAATATTTGGCTGGGTTATGGGAAGGGGGGAGTGGATTCGGTAGAGGCCTCGGTTCCAAGGGTTTCAGGTGCCCCTTTCTGACTAGAACCCCGAGGACTTTAGACAAAGACATATAGAGTGGGGAGAAGGTTCGTTGACCCCTGGGTGGGTATCTTGGGGCTTGATTACTGCTCCCAGAGGCATCAGAAAACGGTGTGGCCGCTGCGGACCTTGGTTGGGGAAGGGGAGTGGTGGTGACCATTCCGACCTCTGAAGTTCTGGTATTGGAAGAGCCATTCGGGCCTGCATTATTACCACGGTTGAAAGTTCTCCGGGGCTGATCCCGATCTTGGTCAAACAGACCCTGTTTCATCGCATCCTCTATTTGCATCCCCATATCATGCAGATCTGCGAAAGTGGGGAAGGGAACTACAATCATCTTCTTCATTAATGCCGGCTGGAGATTGCGCACAATCATCCGTATTTGATCTCTGTCGGTTGGCCTTAAGGTCATCATCGATGCCTTCGCCCTCCACCGGGTCACAAAGTCAGAGAAAGATTCCTTGGGCTCCTGCCTCGTTGTCTCGAGATCACGAGTTGTGATCTCGATCTGCGTGTTGTACGAATATTGTGCAAGGAAGGCCTCAGCCATCTCATCCCAGTTTATTTTCACCTGATCTTCCAACTTTGAATACCAAGTGGATGCCACACCCGACAGGGTCCGACCGAACAAAGAAAGCTTTTGCGGTCGGGTTAGGCCCATTGGTCTTAGAACGTCTGAGAATAGCCGGAGGTGAACCATAGGGTCCCCGGATCCATCAAAGCGATCGATCTGGGGCATCTTAAATCTCTCCGGCAATGTCACGGCTACATCAGTATAGCCGTCTTCAATATCTGGGATGGCCTTCACCCCTTGAGACTTCTTAAAGAGCTTCTCCAACTTGCTCAATTTCAGAGCTGTCTGGTCTACCTCGAACTCAAATGGAGAGTCCGGATGGTTAGGTGTAATGTTTTTGGACAGTTGTGGTAGAAGCGGGGGCGGAGCCAGCCCCGTTGGAAGACCCGTGTCCTCTTGCATGTTTGGGGGGTTTGGCAGAATGTTCTGTTGATTCGGGAGGGTATTCTGGGCAGCCTGGGCATTTTGCGGGTTTGGAGGGGCATTCTGGCCAGCAGGTAGTTGTTCAGGTAATGGGGCCCCGGGTGGAGGGAGAGCCTGATTTGAGGCAGACGCTGCGTTCTGCTGTTGTAATCTGGTGATCAGCTCAGACTGTTGGGCCATGACAGCGGCCTGTTGTCTGGAAAATTCCGCCTGGCGGAGAGCATCATCTTGCATTTGCTTCATGCTTTCAGTCATCTGGCGCATCATCGCCTCCATAGCTGTATTCTGTTGTTCCATTTGAAGAACCGGCAGGCGTATCTCTATAGCAGAAACAGGAAGCTCAACCCGACTATTTACTACTAAAACAGACTGCTGTCTCAGTAATCTTTGTTCTGACGGACTGCGCCTCCTCGGCCTTCTTCTGATAACAGGGGGTAGTGAGTGAAACACTGGATGTCCGTCAACTAGATCCTCGGATCGGTTGAGTCGGCGACCACGTGTCCAGATTGCTTGGGGGGTATCGACGGGTTCGGAAGCAATTGTGCTACAAACGGTCCCCTAGCAAAAAGATAAATAAAGCGAAAAAGAAATAAATAACCAAAAATAAAACGGGCAGCATAACGGCTTAAATTGAATACACCACACACAGTCGGGTATACAACAACACACAGTTGGTAAGCTGGCTATACACTGTCCTCAAATACTGGTCAATATTCCTGTATCACTGTTCTGATAAACTGAATCTGATATCCGCGGACAACTGATTCCCAAATACTGGATAATGCCCGCAGGCCTGATTCCCAAATTCAAAAACTGATGCCCGCAGGCCTGATGCCCAAACTCATACTGATACATGCATTCCCTGTAGAGGCACACTCTAACAAGCACATAACAGATAAGTGAGAGCCAAAACACCCCTATGTTGGGGTAGGGTTTCCCTGTCCTATTTCGTCAGGAACTAGGGGTTCACTACGCACGCAGCGGTTTCGAACAACCTATAAACGGGTAAGCAACCTGTCCTAGTTTGGAATGGTCACTATGGATCCGAATATGCACTAGGTCGAATGGTCAAAAAGGGTGCCCCGGTAAAACCGGGGTTTGTGTTCCCATGCTGTCAGAGCCCAGAGCCGATCAGCCTTACGGACATGACTTGACAAGACAAGCCTCCGGCAAATCGTTCGGGAATGGCATATGGCAAACACGGTGTCCTAGGCGCACCAATGCAAATGCAATGCAAAGAAACACACAAGTGTAGTCAAAAACAGATATCATGAGTTCGAGTCAAGTTCTCTAATTCCCCAGCAGAGTCGCCAGAAACTGTAACAACGCCCGCGGGGGGGACCTCGCTACAGCTCGGACTCGGTTTTATGTTGCGGTTCCAAATCTCGAACCAAAGAGTCCAAATCCGGCAAATCGTTTTGAGAAAACTGATTTTTTGAAAGAAGTGCCAAACATGGACTGCTTTGCCAGATAACAGAGTCGCCACCTAAATATTTTAAAATGGGAAATTTAGGAAACCCTGACTCGGTGCCAAAAGGCCACGTGTCCGTCATCACCAAAGTTGGCTCGGGAACTTGGGTACGATTAGGGAAGGTCACATCGTGAGCACCCCCTCTCGCCCGGTCGAAGACCGGCCTCTACTATCATGATATCTGTTTTTGAAAACTTTGTATGCTCTTATTCCGGTTATTAGCCTAGATTACTATGTGATGCTCGCAGCAAACAAGTATAGACCGAGTCGTCTGAATTGGAACAAAACATTTCATGTTTGTTTGTGAAAGATGGTTTGCTACCCGCAGGTAGGCTTAAAATACAGATTTTGCCACAATCTAGTGGGCTTAACAAACAATTGATGAATTGCTCCAATTCAGATAACTCAACCTCCACCCACAGGCATTCAAGGCAGTTATATCACATAAGCACATAGCCTCATGGTAAGCATGCTATCATGGCAGTCACTCACACACATGCAAGGATGCTAAAGCATAAAACTTACAGAGTACTCCCAGCCAAAACAGAAACCGATTAGAAATCCATGCATGAATCCTAACTATGCTGAAATGCCTAATGCAACACATGCAAAATGCAACTATAGCAGGCTCGGCTATTCTAAACATGGCATGTGGAATGCTACAACTATCATGTACTCAATTTGGAATTGAAATACAGATGCAGTTTGTATGATGTGCCGAGCCCAATGCATGCAAAACAGATGAATGATGCAAACATGCTATCATACTGTATGCTAATTGAAATATGCCTTATATCTAACCATCCAAAGCGGGTAAATAAAAGGGAGAAAGAAATGGGGGTTGGAAGACATACATCACACTCACACACCCTTATTACAATTTTGCCCTCGCGCAGAGGGTCCGAATAAATATACAGTCCGAATAAAAGAATATACAGTCCAAAATAAATACAGTCCGAATATTACAAAATTCTAATTAATTAACAAATTAAACTAAGAAAGCTGTAAACTGGCGCGCAGGCCAGGGACTGCCTTGCTCTGATAGATGCCGCCTGTTGGGCTGCCTGGCGCGGAAATCCACTGAGATGCCCCAATCCGCCTCTGTTCGCAATATTTCTCGAAATATGCGCCGGACTCCGAAAGGTTGCTGTTCCTGGATTTTGCTGCAACAGAGAGCAGGAAAAGGGCATAGCAGTGTATTTCACAAATATATGCATGCCTCGATCCTCGTGCCACCAATCACGCACCTCGATGCATGATGGCCGAGGAGCCGAATTGCACAACTCAATATGGGATGAATGCAGATGAATGCTACAACAAAAACCTAACTCCATCATGGGTAATCCGGAGTGTCGGTGACTGGGGAATTGAGACATGTTCCGGTACGCGGAATACGGAACGCGCCTCGTTTCCCGTGCAATATGCATGATATGCATGAAATGCAACTAACATACAACCCTAGCATGCGCAATGCTGTGAAAATGAGATGCCTCGAAATGCGTGTCCACGGGCACGCAAACCGAGGCGATGCGGAATGACATGCGAAACGTAATGATGGGCTTATACCAACATGAAGGGGGGCCTCAGCCACACTCACATAGGATGCCGGAATGACAAGAATGAAGTGCCTCAAAATGCGTGCCCACTGGCACGCAAACCGAGGCAATGATGAAATGCAAAATCGGATAAAACCGAAGTGCCTCGAAATGCGTGTCACACGGGCACGCGAACCGAGGCAATAATAAAATGAGAAAATCGGATAAAACCGAAGTGTCTCGAAATGCGTGTCACACGGGCACGCGAACCGAGGCGATGATGAAATGAGAAAATCGGATAAAACCGAAGTGCCTCGAAATGCGTACCCGCGGACACGCAAACCGAGGCGATGGTATGGAATGCAAATCGGATAGAACCGAAGTGCCTCGAAATGCGTGCCCACGGGCACGCGAACCGAGGCAATGATAAAATGAGACGAAATGGCATACGGAATGCAACGATGGGCTTACACCGATATGGGAGAGCCTCAGCTCACTCACATAGGAGGCCGTCGGATAAAGACAGTCGCCTCGAAACGCGTGTCCGCGGACACGCAAATCGAGGCAATGATGTAGAAACATGAAAAATGCAAATTGGGCTTACGCCGACATGAGATAGCCTCAGCCACGCTCACATAGGCTGCCGGAATGCTAGAAATGAGGTGCCTCGAAGTGCGTGCCCATTGGCACGCAAACCGAGGCAATGCAAAAATGACACAAATGGCATGGGAAATGATGGCAATGGAATTTCAGCACTTAAATAAACGGGAAAACAGCCCCGAAACAATTCGAAATGACACTCGAAGCATGCATTCATCCCGAAAATGTGAAATTAAGCCCCGAAATGGCCTATAGCCATGCTATACATGCAAAATATGATCATGGCAGCAAGAACAGTAGCAAGACAGTCCCAAAAATGGCATTTTTTCAGTAGTAAACATGGCCTAAATGCAAGCATAGGTAGATCAAACAAAGCATGCAAAGTTAGTGGCCAAAAGGGGGGGTATTGAGACAAGTGATACATGCAAACCCCAAATGGACAAACTTTCTTCTACAACATTGAAGATGAGCTAAAAATAAGCACAATTGAAGAAGATGACATTCTCAAAATCAGATCACAAACATGCTAAAAGATCCATGCAAAAATAGGCTCCAAATATGCTATAACAAGAGACATGCAATGCACACACCAAATGACAAAACTTTCTTCATGGAATATGTAAAGGGGGTCAAAATAAGACCAAAGTCAGTAGGGGTCGAAGCCCCAAAAACAAATAGAGATAGGTCAAAATTGCATGCAAAAAAGTGGCACACTTGATGAATATTGAAGGAAGTGGTATATACAAAGGCCAAATGAAGCTGAGCCTATCTACAATGTTGTAGAGGGGCTCATTTTAAGCACAAAATCAGTAGGGGTCGGACCCACAAAAACCAACACAAATAGGTTAATTTTAGCATGCAAAAATGTTACCAACTTGAAGAATATTGAAGGAACTAGTGTATACAAACACCAAATGAGGTTGAGCCCTTCTACAAAGTTGTAGAGGGGCTCATTTTAAGCACAAAAGCAGTAGGGGTCGGACCCCCAAAAACCAACACAAATAGGTTAATTTTAGCATGCAAAAATGTTACCAACTTGAAGAATATTGAAGGAACTAGTGTATACAAACACCAAATGAGGTTGAGCCCTTCTACAAAGTTGTAGAGGGGCTCATTTTAAGCACAAAAGCAGTAGGGGTCGGAGCCCCAATTCTCAACCAATTAGAGTATAAAAATGAACCAAGAAAAAGCCCTAAAAGTTAGTTTTGAATACTCACCCTTGAAGACTTGTCTTTCTTTGATTCTTGGCCTTGATTTGTAGCTTCTCAACCTCTGAAATTCACTTCCTAGCTGCTGGAGTGGTAGTGTTGATGGTGGAGCTAAGGGTTGGTGAAGAAATGGCCTTGACACTTGAAGCTTTTTTTGAGTTTTGAGCTAAGGGAATGGAGGAATTTGGAGATGTGTTCTTCAAGGAAAATTTTCCAACCTTGAAGAAGGAGAGGGAGGGCCCTTCAAATAGGCAAGAAAATGGGGTGTAAAAGGGGAGGGAAAGCACCCAATCTTTCCCTCCCGAAATATCCCCGGATGCCCCGGGATATGCTGGAAGATATCCGGACAGCTGGGACAGGCTGGAAAGCAAGAATCTGGCCGGCCAGGTATTTTTTTGCAAGGTGGCCGGCCAGCCACCCTCCATAGCCGGCCAGCCACCCTACATGGCCGGCCGGCCACCCCAAGAAAATGAACAGGAGATTTTCTGGCCGACCAGTATAGAAAGGTGTCCTCCAAGGTGTGTAGAATAAGGCCCCATGGTTGAAATCTGGCAACTCTGAAGCAGGAGCCACAACATAGAGCTTGAAGGAGAGGCCCAAAAATGAAACCAACAATTTCTGGCCGACCACTATGCCAAAGTGTCCTCCAATATGTGTAGAACAAGAATCCAAGGTTTGAATTTGGCAACATTGAACCAAGAGTCACAACATAGAGCTTGAAGGAGAGGCCCAAAAATGAAACCCACAGTTTCTGGCCGACCACTATGCCAAAGTGTCCTCCAAGATGCCCTCATCACAGATATGTAGCTTTGGTTGGAAGAAAATGCCCCTAGGGTGTTCAACATTGGCCCGGAAGTGAGCAAAACGGGCTCCGGAGGAGCGAAACTGGTTATCTGGGATAATTGTTGGCTTCTCACCCCCCAGTGATCTTCCTGATGTTGAAACAGAGGTACCTGCCAAGTTTGAACAAAAACTAATGAGAAATGAACACTCGGAGCCAAAACCGAGCAGTTCGGAATCCCAAAAATGGGCTGCAGGTGCCGAAAGTGGTGTTCAGCAGCGAAGTGGGTATCTGCAACCCCAGTGTCCTCTGGAATGACGAAACAGAGATACCTGCCAAAAACCGGAGCAAATGGATGCGAAATGAATGCTCGGGACCAAAACACGCAGTTTGGGGTCCCGAAAACCGGCTACAGGTACCGGAAGTGGCACACAACCACGAAGTGGGCATCAGGGGGCCCCAGGGTTCCTCGGAATATTAAAACAGAGGTCTCCGCTAAAAACCGGAGAAGGCTGATGCAAAAAGAATGCTCGGGGCCCAAAACACGCAGTTCGGGGTCCCGAAAAAGGGTCGCCGGGCACCGGAAGTGGTGTTCGGCTGCGAGGTGGGCATCAGGGGCCCCAGTGTTCCTCGGAACATTAAAACAGAGGTCTCCGCTAAAAACCGGAGAAGGCGGAGATGGTTGGGCGGTCCCGAGCCGAGGCACACGGCCTAACGGCCCCGAAAACCGGGAACCGGGCTCCGAAATGGGCAAAATGGCCTACGGCCACGAAAAGTAGCTCACGGCCACCGGGAGATAGTCTACAGGACCACTCCCTTCCCTTAGGAAAGAAAACAGAGAAAACCGGGTCTGGTTCGCAAACCGAGACAAAGCACAGGAGAGAATTCGGAAGTCCGGAGGCAGGGTGCACGGCCGCGACTCTGAGACTTCTGAACGAGCACAGCATGCAACATCACCGAGCGCTCAACTGGTGACGTCTGAGTCTTAAGGTCGGTCAAAAATGGGGTGTCTACAGTATCACTTTCAAATCACTAACTCAGTCTTCATTTACTTATCTTTGCTCTCTACCCCTTAATGTGAATGTAAATACAACTTAGGTTCACATTAGGAATACATCATCAGAATCTTGTCTAAGTCTGACTTAGACATCCATGACTGAGGTCATCATGTTGGGCATGCCCAAACTAAACACTTAAGGCTTGACCTTAGTGTACTGAAAGTACTATCTACTTCGGGTTTTCGCACAAACTAACCAAAACTTGGCTGGTTTCGCCTTGTTTCACATTGAAATATCGCCTTATACTTAGTTCAACTCTACCAATATGGCAAGTCTAAGTTAGTCTCCTTGTTCACTATGGGAACATCATTTGATTCTTGTCTAAGTCTAACTTAAACATCCGTGATCGAGGTCATCGCGTTTGGCTCGCCCAAACTAAACACTTAAGGCTTGACTTTAATGTACTGAGAGTACTAACTACCTCAACTTTTCACACAAACCGGCCAAAACATGGTTAGTTTCACCTTGTTTCACATTGAAACATCACCTTACACTTAGTTCAACTCTACCAATATGGCAAGTCTAAGTTAATCGCCTTGTTCACCATGGGAACATCGTCTGATTCTTGCCTAAGTCTAACTTAGACATCCATGACCGAGGTCATTGCGTTTGACTCGCCCAAACTAAATACTTGAGGCTTGACCTCAATGTATCGAGAGTATTATCTACCTTGGCTTTTCGCACAAACCGACCAAAATATGGCAAGTTTCACCTTGTTTCATATTGAAACATTGCCTTATACTTAGTTCAACTTTGCCATCAAGGCAAGTCTAAGTTAATCGCCTTATTCACCACGGGAACATCGCCTTAAGACTTTTTCAGTCTTATCACACAATCATAAACAATATTTTGTAATGAACAAAGTCGATACTAGTATTTTATTAATACTTTGACTGAGGTTATTGACATCATTAGAGTCGAGCTCCAAATTTCATCAAGCCACATTCCAAGGCCTCGACAAGCTCTTACCGTCAAGATCTTCTAATCTCAAGTAAGTTTTGTTTTATCTCAACTCTGTTTGCCTCCTGTATGTTCTAATCTTTTCAAAGTTGTTTTCCTATGTCAAACTCCTGTCTTCTCGGACCAACTAATCTAGGCCGAGATCTTGTCTTTTGGATCTGAGATCTGCTCGCTTAGGCTGAGCCCTTGTCTTCTCAGACCTAATAATCTAGGCCGAGATCTTGTCTTCTAGGATCTAGGATTTACTCACTTAGGCTAAGCTCTTGGTTTCTCAGACCTACTCATCTAGGCCAAGATCTTGTCTTCTAGGATCTGGGATCTGCTCACTTAGGTTGAGCTTTTGTCTTCTTAGACTTACTCATCTAGGCCAAGATCTTGTCTTCTAGGATCTGGGATCTGCTCACGTAAGATGAGCTCTTGTCTTCTCGGACCTATTCATCTAGGCCGAGATCTTGTCTTCTGGGATTTGAGATCTGCTCACTTAGGCTGAGCTCTTGTCTTCTCGAACCTAATCATCTAGGCCGAGATCTTGTCTTCTAGGATCTGCTTCACTTAGGCCATGTTTTTCCATCTTGAATTTGCTTCACCTAAGCTATGTTCTTCCATCTAGGATCTGCTCTACCTAGGCCATGCTCTTCTATCTTGGATCTGTTTCACCTAGGCCAATGTCTTTTCTACTTGAAGGTCGTCTTCATCTCATTAGGAGCACTTATGTCCCCTTATCTTTGCATTCATCCCTTTTGGAAGGGTCCTCATTCCTTCAATCTTGATGCATTCTCCATCTTCGATGAACTCGTCGTCATCAACACTTTGATCTTGCACGATGATGGCCATCTATTTTAACTAAGTTCGCACAGACGGTGCCAAATTGTAGGTGTTGATTTTCGACCACACAACTAAACATGGAACTTAGCTGGAGAACACGCGGCATAATAGATTAAGTCAGTACCTGTGCATAAGAAGACAAGAAATACCGTGGTGGCTCGTTCACCTGGGGGCACTCCAACGATCAAGTTAGTCAATTTATCTCTCAAAGATATCATCAACTTAAATCAAGAGCTCACAACATAAATCACATATCTTACACCCACGGAAGTGCCTTACTTTTATAATGATTAGTGTTCAACTTCCCCTAGAAGTCTCACTTTATGAGACTCTATCCTTTACAAGGATAACATCTATCACAACTCACACTATTCAGATTAAGATGAACTTCCTCAAGAGTCCCATCTCTATCCAAATAGGCAACTTGATGTCATTTAGGACTCTAGTCCTCTATCCAAATATCTTGGATTCCAGTATTACTGCACCATATCTCGGCACCATGGTCCGCCCATGTAGCACCTCGACTAACAATCTCGGCCACGTGGATTGCCCAAAAAAATATGTCCCCACAAAAGCTTTTGAGACTTGCTACGATTTTATTCTTTGAAAATGTATAGAGTTCTTTTTTTAGAGTCAAATCAACATGGCGAATATATGAAGGAAAAAAAAAACTATTCTAGAATGTGAAAATATTGCTGGTTTATGAAAAATGGTACATCCATACATTGGCACACTTTCATTAGCCTCCAATGACGTTACATTTAGGTTGTAATGTTAACCCACATCTACAATGATGTCCTGTTTTGTGCGTGTTACATTCGATTGTATTTGTTTTTGGATTTGTGTTGTGTCGTTGTTGTAGTAAGTGTTTACATACGTGTCGTGTCACATTACGTTTCGCACTCTTACTGGTTTTTTAATTTTTTAATTGAATGTGAAAATGTTGCTAGTTTATGAAAAATGGTACATCCGTACATTGGCACACTTTCATTAGCCTCCAATGACGTAACATTTAGGTTGTAATGTTAACCCACATTTGCAATGTTGCCATGTTTTATGCGTATTACATTCGGTTATATTTGTCTTTGAATTTGTGTTGTGACATTATTGTATTCAGTATTTACGTACGTGTCACGTTACGTTTCGCAAACTTACTAGGTTTTTGATTCTTTTAATAGAATGTGAAAATGTTTCTGGTTTATGAAAAATGTTACATCCATACATTGGCACACTTTCATTAGCCTCCAATAATGTTACATTTAGGTTGTAATGTTAATCCACATCTGCAATTATGTCATGTTTTGTGCGTGTTACGTTCGGTTGTATTTGTCTTTGAATTTTGTGTCGTGACGTTGTTGTATTCAATGTTCACGTACGTGTCACGTTACGTTTCGCAAACTTATTGGGTTTTTGATTTTTTTAATTGAATGTGAAAATGTTGATGGTTTATGAAAAATGATATAGCCATACATTGACACACTTTCATTAGCCTCTAATGACATTACATTTAGGTTATAATGTTAACCCACATCTGCAATGTTGTCATGTTTTGTACGTGTTACGTTCGGTTGTATTTGTCTTTGAATTTGTGCTTTAACATTGTTGAATTCAGTGTTTATGTATGGGTCACATTACGTTTCGCAAACTTAATGAGTTTTTAATTTTTTTTAATTGTATGTGAAAATGTTGCTTGTTTGTGGAAAGTCTTGGAATCTATATGAATGAAACTCTTAGTTTCCATTATATATTATTGAATTCAGAGTTAGATTGTTTATCTGTAAACTTTCTTATGATGGCTTGTGAAGTGGGTTGTGAATATCGGAACCTTGGTTCGTTCGTTCGTTCATGTTTAGAAGCAAAATGACCATATTGAAATACAAGCATAAAAAAAAAAAAGAAAAAAAAAATCTAGTGTCTAGTTGCTCTAGGTATATCTTGTGCCTCTTGAATTTGATTCTAGTCAGGATATCTCTTATTTTTTGTTTACTAACCTGGCCGTCGAATTGCGCCCCTTCTCCTCTTGGTTGTGGGTTTCGAAATGTTCTCAAATGAACTAGCAGTTTACATTAGAATGAAGACACAAAACATATCTAATTTATTTTGTTTCCTAAAATTTTGCCTATTCAAAGTAGAAATCTCCAAATATCACGTGTATTTTGAATTTCAAATTCACATCCACATAGATATGATATATGATAACATTCAATTTCCTATATATGGTTTGCCATTATTTATGATATTAACGACTAATTTTGAGAGTAAATGTGTCAATCAACTTCCCACAGGACTTATGGGTTACTACAACAACAACGACACAACACAAATCCAAAGACAAATACAATCAAATGTAACACACATAATACATAACCACTTTGTAGATGTGGGTTAACATTGGATGGCTATAAAAGATTGTGAAAGCCATATCACAAGCAAAAAACCTTACCTCCTTCCCTCAAACACTTTGAGTCCAAATCGACAAAAGTAAACAACACAACCCCTAACCTTGATGGCAACATCACCCATATCTAGATCCAAACCAACAACATTTTCAAAATCCACCAGAATCCGTTATCAATGCGACATTCACTCCCACGGACGACGCATACACATTGCATTTTCCTAAAAGTCTCCAAAAACTTAATAGGCTGAATGATAGAATAATTTATAATATGGAAACATATAAAGGGTATAATAGTACACTAATACCATTTAATCACAATTCATAGGATCTTGTGGAACACCTTTCAATCTAAATAGGACTTGAAACTTTAAAAGAAACTACACAGGACTTCACATTAAATAAGTTCTCCTAATAGGACTTATAAATAATTTTTTTTTTTTTTTTTTTTTTGAAATGTTACATAATACCCGCCACGTTATCATTTTTGAGAAAAGTACACTAAGGAGTTTTTTTTGTT
Source organism: Camellia granthamiana (assembly GCA_036172215.1). Taxonomy (NCBI): domain Eukaryota; kingdom Viridiplantae; phylum Streptophyta; class Magnoliopsida; order Ericales; family Theaceae; genus Camellia; species Camellia granthamiana. The sequence continues at coordinate 32,306,685 of CM069907.1, forward strand.
TTTTTTAAAGTGTCACATCATACTCGTCACATTATCACATTAAGGAAAAATACACTAAAGAGTTATTATTTTTTTTAGAGTAAAAGTTTTGGAGCGTCACATCATACTCGTCACGTTGTCACATTTAGGAAATGTACACTAAGGAGTTTTTAATTTTTTTTGCAGTGTCATATCGTTGGTTTGTCACATTAATACATGTCACATTGGAATATCACATCATATTTGTCACATTAATAAAAGGGTATAGATGTCTACCAAAACACTACCAAAATAAAAAATAAGACCACACAGAAAGAAACTCTCCACTAATAGGACTTAATAGATTAATAGAAAAAATTTAGGACTAATTGGAGTACTTGTTTGCAAAATGAAATTTATTGGTAAATATCCTTGATATAATTATAATTTTTTTAATTTAAAAAAAAATTATCATGAATTAGAACGTAAGATTTCAATTAGTAGATTAGTTTTTATCATGTTTCGACGTAAAGTTTTACCAAAGAGTACACTATTGAAGATTTTCGAGATATGAAAGAATGTCGAGTTCTACTTTGATAGATGATTTTTAATTTGTATAAAGAATTATTTAATACATGACATTACTTTTATTCATATATTAAATTAACTAAATATAATTTAATATTAAATTCTAGTCGCTTTTTTTTTGGAACTTACTTATAGGTTTTAGTAGGTGAACTTATTGTCCAACAGGTCCTATGATCATTAATGACATTTAAAAACGTTACTAATTGTTAATTTTCAGCTACAGTTTAAAAATTGTAAAAAAAAAATATCACTAATTATAAGTTTTAGCAATAGTTTAAAAAAATTATCACAAATTTTCAACTTTCAGTGATAGTTTGAAAATTCGTTACCAAAAAAAAAAAAAAGTCAGTAATTGTAAGTTTTAGCGACAATTTATAAAAATCGTAATAAAAAAATTCACTAATTGTCAATTTTTAGCAACGTATGCAAAAAATCGTCGCAAAAAATTATTTTTTACAATGATTTGACGATAACTTATTTTTAATAGGATTTTATGGGAATTAAGACTAATTATTAGGATCTATTGATAATTTATCCTTTTTTAAATTCAAAAAATAATATGTTATATCAATTCATATAAAAAAAATTATTCATATCTTAGTCTCCACAAATGAATTTCTGTTTTCGTCCCTGATTAGAATTGATATGCCCACAATTGAAGTCAAATTTGAGCATCTTAAAAATATTGAAGTAGAAGGTTAACTCATTTATCAAAAGTTCAACGCATTAGCAATTCCAACTAATTCCATGAAAATAAATGAACAATTGCAAAAGTATTGCCTTTAAATAATGCTATATATATCAATTAATGTCACATTAATGTATTAATTGGTAATGTGACATCATTTATATGGTTTTAAATATTTGTAACTTGTATAATAAATGTGATCAATAATAATATTTTAACACTAGTTGGTACACTAGTTGATACATGTAGCACCACCGATTTCTATCATGATATGAAAGTAATAACGCGTTGTGGATCAACAAAACCACAAATCATTTAATTTATCAGGACAAGTAAATACGCACAACACAACAATTAAACGGTATATATATATGTATATATTTGGTCGGATTGGTTTATATTGATCTTTTTGTGTTAAGTCTGACCTCCGACCGAAACATAAAAAAAAATTTGTGAATTCCAACCACCAACATCGTCCTTTCGAAAACACCCCGTACATACTTGGGTCAGACTTTTGAAAACTTTGGGGGGGGGTAATTCTGGTTTTTTAACACCCCTACATGGGAAGTTCTATTTTCACACACTTACTTTTCTCAATGTACATTATTTCTTAGTGCACACACTTATTAATTTGATTTTTGATTATTCTTCTCATTCCACACACATGATATTCCAATTATACCCTAACTCATATCTTGTACACACACCCTTTTCAATCAACAATAATGGTAAAAAAGGAAGCCACCGAGAAATCCAAGGAATCTAATGTTGGGTTGGAGTTGAAACTGCCATTAAAGAAGGTTAAGACATTGCTTGAAAGGTCTAATTGGTGTGAAACTAGTAATGGTGATGTGAGGTGTGTTTTTTTAGCAATACCTGAGCCACCATCATCGTGGGGAACCAATTTGAATCAAATAGAGTAGTTTGAAATAGCTGAGACTAAAGTGGATGTTGAATCAAAGCCTGGTTTGATTGAATTAATTGATGTTTCAGGCAATCAGTCTCAATTTGGGTCTGAAGAGACTGAAACGAAGTCTACTTTGGCTGATGTTATTATTGAGAATTGTCTAAGGTCTCGAAAAATTCCATTTCAAATTGTTGAGGTTGAAAATGGTGACATTACCAAGTTGAGTTCGGTTGAATCGAAGGTTAATGCAATAGCTTCTTCAATAAGGAAACAGTGGTTCACTTTTGAGAAATAACGGAAGAAATGACCAACTAGGGAGAAACTAGGTTTAGTTTTTTTTTTTTTTTTAAATGAAAAGATGTGCATTTTTTTGTTTTAAAAAGATGTGTATAGAAAAAAAAATTTGATATAATATTATGGGTATATTTTGATGTCCATTATAGTAATTTTGCTTTAGGGTACAATTGTCACTAGGGGTGTTCACGGGTCGAGTCGGACCGGGTTTGACATGCATCCGTCACCTGAACCGACCATCTCGGGTTGGATATGGAGGAGCTCGATTTTGACCAGCTAGATGCTCGCAACCGAACATGTTCGGGTTGAATAGTTTCAGTCGAAATGTCAAAACCGACCAATCTCCATCACATTACAAATCTAGCCCAAAAAATCAAAACAAAATTTTAACTTTGTACATATATTTTTTTAGATGAGAAGCAATTAAATAAATAAATAAGGAGAAAGAGACCCAATTTTTGAGAAGAAGAACTTTGAGAGAGAGAGAGAGAGAGAGAGAGAGAGAGAGAGAGAGAGAGAACTGTGAAGACAGAATAGAAAGAAGAAAAGCTTTAGGGTGAGAGAGGAGATTGTAATGACAGAGAGAGGAGAAAGTGAGATCTGAGACATGGAAGCAACAATGAAGTGATCTCTAATGGTGAAGGCAGGGAAAAGTAGTGTTGGCATCGGTGGTGAGGTGGCAGAAAGCAGCGCCGGTGTTGGTGGTGAGGCGACAGAAAGTGTTGGTGGTGAGGGGCAGAAAGCAATAGCAGTGGCCAAGTGTGGTTATATTCTAACTAGTCTTCAACAACTAAAATGAAAATATGAGAAAATGGAAAGAAAATGTAATCATGATACGGAGATGGAACAGGTCAATAAAGCCAGGAAGATGGAAGGTTGAATAAAATAAGGTGAAAAGTTATAAAAATAATTATTTGTGCAGGTGAAAAGTTGGATAACGTGTAAAGAAAAAAAGGAAGGTAATGATGACATTGGAGATTTTTTTTAAAAAGTAAAAGATTGTTTAATATTTTTTTTTGTCAAGATGATAAGATTGTAATATCTCCAACTAATAAAATGAAGACCCTTGGCAGAAAAATTCATTTTATAATATTTCAGTCGGATCGGGTCCATTTATTTTTTGATATATTCATCCGATATCCGACCGAAAAAAAATAAAAATCTACATTCTTCATCCGTGGCCGACCAAAATGACTAGCGAAATCGTCCGTGAGCTGTCGGTTTGAGTCGAGTCAGTCGGATTGGCCGGGTCAGACAAATTTTTTATAGCGATCCCGGTTTCCCTTTACTTTATTGGTTGTATCCGGACTTAGACTTCGTGGAATTGGTTGTTGTGTATATCTTGTTTACATCCTTTACTCTGTATATTTGAGTCTTGGGTTGTGTAGGGAAGGTTTGGAACAGGTTGGTTGAGCTTAAGAACCAAGTCTAGTTGCCCAGATTTTGGCTTGTCCGCTCGAGCGGGGATTTGGGCGCTCGAGCGGAGAATACACCCATCCAGTATTTCCTGTGTAGTGTTGGACGCTCGAGCGGGAGTTTGTGTGTGCCGCTCGAGCGGGGAGTTGGGCGCTCGAGCGGGGAACCTGTCTGCAAAAGTACTGGGAGTGTGCATCCGACGCTCGAGCGGGGGATTGGCCGCTCGAGCGGGAGTCTGTGAGTGCTGCCCGAGCGGGGGTTTGGCCGCTCGAGCGGGGCGACTGGGTTAAAGCTCCGTGTTTTGACTTTTTAAAATCATTTTATCACTTCTCTTCTCTCTCATACTTTTCCAAAAACTCCATTGTTGAGCTTCTCTCTCTAAATCCTTCCCTTCTCTATAGGGATTGATCTAGTAAGAGTTGTTTCCTCACCTTTGGCCTTTACAAAAAAGTTGTTGATCGTCGAGGGCTATCTTTTGATCCGAGAAATTTGCGATTTGGAGCATTTCCTTTTTTTTCATCTTCTTCGTTGGGTTCCATCTTTTGAGGTAGGGATATCCTACTCCTCCTTATGGATTTTGTCTTTCAATTTTAACATTTTGATATGTTGGGTGTTGTTGTGTAATTTTGAGAGAGTTTGGGCCCTTGTGTAATTTGACAAAAGTTGGGATTTTTATTTATAATAAACCTAGATGCATGTTTGGTATAGGGAGATGGAATTTATGTTGAAACATTGATGAAAATGGAACCTTAAGGGTTGTAATGTTAGTTATGGAAAATGCCTTAATTACATTGATTAATTAATTGGTATAATTAATTGTGAGAAATGAGGAATTGAATTGGAAATGTTGAGATTAGGAGTGTATGGGATTGAAGGGTGTAGTTGGATTGTTTACCACTCACCGAATTGAAATGTTGGTATATTATCCATTTTGTGCATTTATTTTCTATTTAGAAATAACTGCTTTGGGCTATCGGTGAAGGATAGTTTTGATTGTTGTAGACAATGCATGATAATTAGACAAACGGAAACTAATCAATGGAATGTGTCATTGAGTATGAAAGTTGAAAGAATACATTAACTTTATGTATTGATTTGGTGATGTGTATAATTATTGTTTATATGCATTGTGTTATGTTGGAGAAGATAGAGGATGTATCCACGGTTTAGGGGATGATAGGGGATGGACCTCTAAGCCGAACGTTGTTTGGGAGGAGATAGGGGATGGACTCTGTAGATATAGCTTATATGCTTATCTAGTGATGTGCTGACACAGCTCATATGCTTGTCTTGGGAAGTGTGGTATTGCTTTTATGCATATCTATGGAAGTGTTGATATAGCTAGTATGCTTATCTATTATGAAATGGGAAAATGTTTAATATGAGTTACTGCCTCATATAAGTTGTTGGCCAGATTCTGAGCTATGGTTATAAATTGAGAATTTAAAGAAATGGAAAATGAATTGTAACATGGACTTGTATGTCATGGAACTGTAAGGTAATATTTGTGGATGTAGTAGTGTTGGCCATCTATCAACTGCTAATCTTTTAGTCACTATTCATAGCTGGTTTAGTGTATTACAACTGGGTTGTGGCTCACCCTATATGGGAACATAATTTTCAGGCACAGGTAGCATGCCACCTCTAAGGACTTAGCTTGGGAGGCTAGCAGCTGACAGACTTTTTGGTGTTGCTTTTTTTTGATGTATTACATGTAGTTTCAAGCCAAGGGCTTAATGTGTAATTGAGTTAATACTCTCTTTTTTTGTAACCAAGTGTTAACTTGGAAAGCTGTAAGCCCTTAGGGCATTTGCTTTTATTGTTAACATGTAATACTTTTTGTAAAGAATTGCTCTGATGAATAGAAGGATGGGGACATTTTATATATATCAATGCATATCTATATTGATGGGCTTAATGTTGTTTTTGAGGGCGTGACAACTTGGTATCAAAGCGTACCGGATTCGAATACTTTGGGTACGTTGGAAGTGATTAGTATCACAATGGGTTTGTCTCGCTTGTTAGAGACTTAAGTGTAATGTAATGTGTTTTTGTGATAGCATGTTTATGTGACTATTTGGGTATGGGATTTGATTTCTGGGATATTGATTGGATCCTTGGGTTTCTGTGAGTCTTGTTGGAAAAGCACTTGTTTAATGCTGTTTCTAACCGGAACTCTAGAAACACCTTGGGACTGTCATTATCCGGGAATGAAATTCGTAAATGCTTACGTGTTTATGTTCTTACGTGGAGTGAATTACAGTTGTCCATGCATTAGGACGTGGGTGTTTAGTTTCAGCACATTTATGAATGTGCTAACGTCTTTGTTACCTTTAATAGGATGTCAGGACGAGGTGGTAGGCGTGGTAGGCCTAGGAGGCAGGAGGCGTCTTTGCCGAATGAAGTTCCGGAAATGCAGGAGGGAGTTGGTCAGGCCAATGTGGCTGAGCTAGTGGGTCAGCAGGCTATGGGTGCCTTGGCCCGAAAGATAGCGGGAGCTTTGGGTATTCTCAGAGCTGAGCATCAGGTTGCAGAGGCAGGGCCTTCTTTCTTGAAGAGGGAATTTTTCCGGTCTAACCTGGACGAATTTATTGGAGATCCGAAAGAGCCACTTAAGGCTGACGAGTGGTTGGAACAGATGGAGAAGACATTCGAGATGCTTGGCATCAAGGATGGGACTCTAAAGGTGACCTTGGCATCCTTCCAGTTGAAGGGAGATGCGGGTCAATGGTGGAAGTATGAGAAGGCCCGTGTTGGTGGTGCATGGGGGGCTTTTGTAGAGGCTTTCCAGGGGAGGTTTTTATCTGCAGCTACTAGGGAGAAGCTGAAGGATCAGTTTAGCCGGCTTAAGCAGCAGGGTTTGTCAGTAGCCGAATTTGAGGCTACTTTTACAAGCTTGTCCAGGTTTGCACCTGAACTAGTGGCGTCCGAGGAACGCCGTTGCTATGAGTTTGAGCGGAAGTTGAGGCGGGGCCTCAAGTTGAGAGTTGGTGGGTCTTACATCCGAGAGTATAGACATCTAGTGGATGCGGCTGCTCATATGGAAATTATGATGCAGGAGGAGGATGATGAGAAGCAGCAAGGTTCCAAAAGGAGCCAAGAGGGCCAGAGTGATGGCAGGAGATAGAGGGGTTTTAACCCTCAGCAGTCTCAGGGTGATTTGGCTAGATCGACTTTCCGGTACCGAGTGCAGGCTCCGGGAGAGGTAGTCAAGAAGGCTTGACTTGTTTTGCATATGGCCAGCTGGGTCACAAGTCTTCGGTTTGTCCGCAGAAGGGAGGGGGTCAACGAGCTGCTTCTTCTTCAGCTAGACCTCAGGGCCAGAGTCAGGGCAGGGGCCAGCCTTTGTCTTATTATCAGTGTGGACAGCCTGGGCACCTGAAGAGGTTTTGCCCACAGTTGAATGCCACTTCAGGAGCGTCTGGTTCTAGGCAGACGCAGAGTTATCAGCCAACTCAGTCTATGCAGGCCTCGGGGGCCAATCCGGGAGCTTCGTCATCCCAGTCTGTGCAGCAGTCGTATGCTCCTAGGGATGAGCAGGTGGATCAGGGGCCTACAGGGCGCGTGTATGCTGTTACCGCACAGGAGCTAGTACCGACTCCATCAGTAGTGAGAGGTACTTTTCTATTTTGCAAGTCGGTTGCTAGTGTATTGATTGATACGGGTACATCTCATTCTTTTGTATCTGCTGCATTTGCATCTGTTTTGGAGTTGGAGTTGGCACAGTTAGCATCTCCTATTTGTGTAGTGTCACCTATTAGAGGTGAGTTGATTCTGAAACAGGGTTGTAGAGGTTGTGACATAGAGGTCGCCGATCATAGGCTTCTGTTTCCTTTTGTAGTTATGCCCATGAAGGGCTTTGATGTTATTTTGGGTATGGACTGGTTATCGTCATACCGGACAGTTATTGATTGCTACCGCCAGAGGGTCACTTGTTGTACCGTAAGCGGGGAGTGTTTCCATTTCTTGGGAGACCAAGTTGGTAGTGTGTTGTCACCGGCGTATGATCCGCGAGGGCGGGGTGAGCTTAGGGGTCTACTTGCTAGCTTTGAGAGTGGTGAGTGTGATGAGACCCAAATTGTGTTGCCGAGGGTGGTTTGTGAGTATTCGGATGTCTTTCCCGAAGACCTTGTTAGTTTGCCACCTCACCGGGAGATTGAGTTCTCTATTGATCTAGTGCCCGGCACGGCGCCGATTTCTATGGCACCTTACTGTTTTGCTCCAGCAGAGTTGGTTGAGTTGAAAGTTCAGCTCCAAGAATTGCTAGATAAAGGCTTCATTCGCCCTAGTGTTTCACCGTGAGGAGCACCGGCCCTCTTTGCTAAAAAGAAAGATGGTGCCTTGAGATTGTGTATCGACAACCGAAAGTTGAATCGGGCTACGGTTAAGAATAAGTACCCTATGCCCCGTATAGATGATTTGTTTGACCAGTTGAAGGGTTCCCGTTGTTTCTCTAAGATAGACTTGAGATCGGGTTACCACTAGTTGAGGGTCAGGGGGGAGGATATTCCAAAGACGGCATTCCGTACGCGGTATGGCCATTATGAGTTTCTGGTGATGCCATTTGGGCTTACCAACGCACCGACAGTCTTTATGGACTTGATGAACCGGATCTTCCGGGAATTCTTGGATCGTTTTGTGGTCGTTTTCATGGACGACATTCTTATCTATTCACCTTCTGAGAATGAGCACGAGGAACACCTAAGAGTGGTGCTTGAGTTACTTAGGCCCATAGGCTGTATGCCAAATTTGGGAAGTGTGAGTTTTGGCTAGAGGAAGTTAAGTTCTTAGGCCATGTGATTTCCGGGAAATGGGTGTTTGTTGATACATCCAAGATTGAGGCAGTGCAAGATTGGGCACAGCCTAAGAGTGTGTTTGAGATTCGCAGTTTTCTGAGATTAGTTGGGTATTACCGCCGGTTTGTGAAGGATTTCTCCAAATTAGCTTCGTCGTTGACTAGACTGACTCGAAAGGGAGTCAAATTTGTATGGAGTGAGAATTGTGAAAATTCGTTCCAAGAACTGAAAGTTAGATTGACCACCGCTCCGGTCTTGATTATTTCGGAGAGAGGGTTGGGTTATGCGGTTTATTGTGATGCCTCACGGGAGGGTTTGGGTTGTGTGTTGATGCAAGAGGGGAAAGTGGTAGCTTATGGCTCACGTCAGTTGAAAATACACGAGAAGAATTACCCTACACATGACCTAAAGTTAGCGGCTGTGATCTTTGCCTTGAAAATCTGGAGGCACTACCTTTATGGTGAGAGATTCGAGGTGTTCTCCGATCATAAGAGTCTGAAATATCTATTTACACAGAAAGACTTGAACTTGAGGCAGAGGAGGTGGATAGAGTTCATTGAGGATTACGACTTCGAGTTGCATTATCATTCGGGGAAGGCCAATGTTGTGGCCGATGCCCTTAGCAGAAAATCTATAGGTGATGTAGCTTGTATAGCCATCCGGGAGTGGGGAATGTTGGGGGCACTTGGTGAGTTCGATTTGCATCTGAGCGAATCTGTTGAGGCTGCGGCCTTGTTTTCTGTTGTTGCGCAGCCTACACTTGTGACTCGAGTGTTAGAGGCACAGAGGGGTGACCTTGAGGTAGAGTCCCTCCGAGAGAAGATCTCCAGTGGGACAGTTGAGAAGGGTTTGACGGTGTATCCCGACCTGAGTGTGAGATACCGAGACCGTTTGTTTGTGCCGGAGTCTTGCCGAGAGGAAGTACTCTGAGAGTTCCATCATTTGCGCCTTGCGGTGCATCCGGGGGGTACTAAGATGTATCGGGATTTGGGTCGCCAGTTTTGGTGGCGGGGTATGAAGAGAGACGTGGCAGTTTTCGTGTCTAAGTGCCTTATTGTCAGCAAGTGAAGGCCGAGCATCAGAGGCCAGCGGGTTTGTTGCAACCCTTGCCTATTGCCGAGTGGAAGTGGGAGCATGTCACTATGGACTTCGTTGTAGGTCTTCCGAGGACTCAGCGGGGTAGTGATGCAATTTGGGTGGTTGTAGACCGGTTGACTAAGTCGGCGCACTTCATTCCTATGCGCGTGAGAGATACGGTAGATCATCTTGCCGACTTGTATATTCGGGACATAGTGAGGTTACACGGGGTCCCAGTGACAATCGTCTCAGATAGAGATCCTCGTTTTACTACTAAGTTGTGGCAGAGTTTGCAGAGTGCCTTGGGCACTAAGTTGACCTTTAGTACAGCTTATCATCCTCAGACTGACGGGCAGTCCGAGCGTACTATTCAGATCCTTGAGGATATGCTTCGGGGTTGTGTCCTTGACTTTAGTGGAACGTGGGAGAGGCACTTACCATTGGTGGAGTTCGCCTACAACAACAGCTTTCAGTCTAGTATCGGTATGGCACCGTTTGAGGCCTTGTATGGCCGACCTTGTAGGTCTTCGGTTTGTTGGGCCGAGGTGGGTGACGCACCTTTGTTGGGTCCGGAGTTGGTTAGGGAGACAACGGAGAAAGTTGAGCTTATCCGTAGGAGGCTTATTACAGCCCAGAGTCGTCAGAAATCGTATGCTGACGTGTTAAATAATTGATTGAAGAGTCCTTATTATGAATAGTGTGTGACCGGCAAGTCATTTTTTAAATGTGGATGTGTATTGGTTAGACAGATATATCCTCACTAGTTAATTGGGGAAGTTTTTTTTATTTTTTTTATTTATTTATTTTTTTTTGAATGTGTGACAGGTATGATATGATATTCCAATGTGGCAGGTATTAATGTGACACTCCAAAAAAATTAAAAACTCCTTATGTTGTGTTTGGTTGGGTGATTTTGGAAGGGATTTGGAAATGAAAATAAAAAAGGTGCGTGAAATTATGTGAAATATAGGTATATTTTATTCACATTTTATCTAATTTTTTTCTTTTTTTTTTCTAAATCCCTTCTCAAATTTTCTAATTAAATAATAATTTATCTTTTAATACTATTTTAATATAAAAAAAAAACCTCAAAAATCGTTACCCAAACAGGGCCATTGTGCCTTCTCATTGTCCACGTGTCCCCTTACATTATCTAAGTAAATTATTAAAACGGGAAAAGTTAGAGACTATCAAAAAAAAAAAAAATTAGCATGAAAATGATTATAAAAAATTTATCATCTTTAAATTATTTTGATTAATATATAATATTTTATTCTAAATATAATTTAAGAGTTATAAAATTTTTATAATACCTAATATTACTGGATTGAAATAAATAGTCAAACCATCTAAAGAGACTCAACATTTTCTTCATTCGACAGCCTTGAGAGAGAGAGAGAGAGAGAGAGAATAAGAAAACTAGCAGTAGACTCAAATATGGGTAGTATTTGTATCCCAGTAATTGATATGAAAGAAGATTCTGTAGGACAATCAGAGAAAATAGTAGAAGCATGCAGGGAGTGGGGATGTTTCAGGATCATCAACCACGGCGTCCCACCGGAGTTGATGGCGGAGATGAAGGCGGCGACGCAGTCTCTGATGGAGCTCCCGGTGGAGATCAAATGGCGGCGTTATCATCCAGTGGAAGGCTATGGGTATATACCAGTTAACAGAATCAGTCCAGTTTATGAGAGCTTGGTTGCCTGTAATGACTCCTGTGTCCCTGGTGCTCTTGATAATTTTTTGGATCTCATGGCTGTCTCTCCTCACCTAAGGTGCTCTCTCTCTCTCTCTCTCTCTCTCTCTCTCTCTCTCTCTCTCTCCATGTTGCTTCAATAATCCGCTTAGATAGACGGTTCAAATAAAAAAAAATAGATCTGAAATTAATAAGTCCAAAACTCCTTAAACTTAAAACTCTAGTCACACTCGTTGAATGAGGGGGAATCTTTTCCTTTTAGTTGTATACTGGGGATTTTGGTGTGACTCCAGTCCGATAGGAACCCGATTTTCAGAACCCGATTAGAATAGTTTTTTTTCAAAAATTATCTCCATAAGATTGGGGATGATATTAAAGATTTAATCCCTCATAATTTTCAAGCCAGGGATGGTAATAACTTTCTCAGACCCGGCCCCGAACAAGCCCGAACGTCCCATATATATATATATAATATATTGGTTTAGAAAAATGATTTGTAGCACTAAAAAAATGGGCACTAATGCTCCTAATTTTTATTTTAGATAATTATTATTATTATTATTTTTTTTTGCCTTAACTGTTTTTCTGTTTTTCCATTTTAGAAATTTCGGGCATTAGTGCTCCCAATTTCGGGGCACTAATCGGAACTGATATGTTTAGGCTGCTTTATATTATATGTTAGATGTATATTTAGGCTACTTTATATTATATATATATAATAGATGTATGTTTAGACTGCTTTATGATATTATATATATATGTTTAGGTAGACAGGTTCTCAAGGAGTCGTCAAAATGCATTCTCAACTATTTCACTCTCTTTCTCTCTCTTCGCCCTTTACTCTCTGTGAGAGAGATGAATTCTCTTTCTTCTCCTTTTAGTCAAAAAGCATTCTCAACTCTTTCACCTTTCAGATTTAAGCCACGGAGAAGCATTATCAACTCTCTCACCTTCCAGATTTAAGCCACGAAGAAGCTTAGAGATAGATCAGCAACGGAGAGCTCCTTCCAGATCTAAGCCGCGATGAACATTTCTTCTGATCTGAGATATATATATAGATATACATTTTTTTATTGTTGATGTTGCTGATGATGATGATTTTGTAGACTATAGTTGTTGATGTTGATGATGATCATGAGAGCTGCTGTTTTGGTCCTTTTTTTTTATTTTTTGTTTGGCCGGAGATTTTCGGGATCGGGGAAACTGATCCCCGTTAGGGGGCGGGAAGGGTGATAGTTTCCCCGTTGGGGATCGGGCCGGACCGGGCCGGAAGAATTTTCACCATCAGGGATCGAGGACGGAGAGTGTGATCCCCGGCCTCACCCCGCCCCGTCCCTTTGCCATTCCTAGTGGCTTATTTTGGCCAACTTATAGATTTTAGTTTTAAAAAAGTTATTTTGAACTGTTTGGTTAAACTTATTTCAAATAATTTCTGATTCTTATAATTTATTTTAACTTAAAAAAAATTGATTTTGAGAAGCTGCTCACCTTTTACTTTTGATTATTAACTTCTGTTGTGGACACCTTACTTTAAGGTTATACTCTTAGATTTTTTTTATTTTTTATTTTTAAAAAATAAAAAAAAGACTCAAATGGATTATGAATTATTATTATTATTTTTTATGAGAAATGTAAACAAGTAGTAAATAACAAAAAATAAAGGTTAATTCAAAAAGTTATTTCACAGCTTATTTAATAAACACTACTCAGCAACTTAAATCTATAATCTAACAGTTACACCAAATAAATTAACAGTTTCTGATTAAAGTCATAATTTATAATCTGTTAAATTACAATCTACAATCGGGGCCACCCTTGGCCTCGTTTACAAACATGATATTTCAATAATTTTTTAATTTTTAGACTAAAATATGAGATAAAAAAATTAATATGTTTGGAATAACTTTTTGATTTTTTACGAAAAGATGTGCAAAAAGTAGAGAGAAAATAGAATATTCAACTTTTTGGTATAGGTTATAGATTTTTTGATTTGTTTAATAACTTTTTAACTTTTAGACTAAAACACTCCCATGCCAAATAAGGCGTCTGTCTACCTATATGTAGTAATACTGCGAACTTAAAAAATTTATTTAAAATTTTATCAAGAAACATTAATGTAATTGGGTTTTTCACACGGATTTTACAATACAATAATTAATATTGCATTTGTGGTAACTTTTCTTTTTCTAGGACGGTAGAGTATCCATCTGGTCTATATGAGATCACCCTTTTTAATTCAATTATGTACATATTAGTGTACCAATTAGTGTTATATCATTGTTACTGATTTCACCTATTATATAAATTATAAATATTTAAAATGTTTAAAATTATGTCACATCTATTAATATATTAGTTTGTACATTAATTAGTACATATATCATTATTCTTCTAATTAAAGTGGGATTACATAAAGAATACCCCCTTTCCTCCCACCCCCTTTGACCCCCTTTCTTTTTTAATTGGTCACTTTTTCTTTTTTTCTTTTTTTCTTTTCTTCTTTTTCTTCTCCTCCAATCACCACCCACCACGTGTGTGTGGAGGTGGTGGAGTTTGAAGTTTGAGGGGGTCTAAATCACTGCTGTTATATAAAACCACCATTGGAAGAGAAAAATCATAACATGAGTTTAGAAGAATATCATGTGATCATGTGTCCGATCAATAGTATATTAGTATTTCTTTCATGATATGCCCATTATTGTTTTATTTTTTGGGATCATACATGATCTCTTATTATTGGGCGGGTAGACATCCAACTTAGCTCTTGTCTAATCCACATTATAGATCCAGTTGGGAAAGTAGGGCTCCCTATGACTGCAAAAATAAATCAGTAACCTACCAAAAATTAAACAAATATAAAAAATAAAAGGTTTTACCAATATTTTTTGTGACAGGGAAACAGTAGTGAAGTACTTTGAAGCAATCAATGAGCAAGCATTGGACATGGGGAGGAAGTTGGGGGAAGGGATGGGGCTGAAAGGGGATTTGTTCAAGGATTGGAGTTCCCAACTGAGGTTGAACAAATACCATTTCAACCCTGAATTTGTAGGATCATGTGCTCTCCTTCCACACACAGATCCTGGATTTCTTACTATTTTACAGGATGATGAAATTGTTGGTGGACTTGAAGTTGTGCACGGAAAGACTGGTGAATTTGTACATGTTGATCCCATGCCTGACTCCCTACTTGTCACCTTGGAGATATGGCTACGGTATGTGAAACCTTTCTTGTAGATCGTGTTTGGATCTTAGAATTGTAAATGAAATTGTGAAGAGAAAAGAAAACAGTAGTATTATAAACTTGGAAGTTTTTCATAAAAAAATATTTAAAAATATCAATATATGATCCAGATTAATCTACACATGGACCCTACAACATACCCATTTCATTTTCACCACACCCCCTAATTTTAGGACAAATTTTGAATTCCCAAACTAACTGGAAAAAAAGGGGGATAGAATTATATCAATAGTCTATGTACTTATCTAAATTTATAAACGGTTTGTAAATAAGTTATATCTTGCATATTCTTTTAAAATTGGATTTAAATGGGTTGAAAATGAATACCCTCTAAGTTTTTTTTTAATTAAAAAACAACAACAACAACAAAAAAGGCAAACAAAATAAGGAATCTACCACCTCCTCCTCTCCTCCTCCTCCACCACTACCCAACCATGACCTCCTCTCAAGGGCGGACTTAGGGCTGGGCATAGATGGCTACAACCCAGCCCAAATTTTAAAAAATCTGTAGAATTTTTTTTCCCATCCCAGCCCCACTCCAAATAAGGGCCAATAGTTTTTTTTTTGTTTGTTTTTTAGATAGGCAACCCAATAGCAACCAAATACTCACTCAAAAAAATAGATAGGCAACCCAATAAGTTTGTATTTGTTTAAAGAACAAATCTTCCAAAACAATCCTCACATCTTCCAATCAGATAGGCATCGTCCCTCTCCGTCGTCTCCAGCAGCCTGTAGCAGCTCCACTTTCCTAACATTTTTGGTAAGTGTAATTAACCAATTATTTTATTTCGTTGGTTGAGAATGGATTTGATTAACAATGGTTTTGCAATTTTGTCTTTATGCAACAAATATTATATTGCTCTAAGTTTTTTATGATGCTACCTTGTTCGATGTTCTATATTACTCTTAGTTTTTGAACTTGGAAGGAGTTTTTTTGGACATATATAAAAATAATGAAAGTTCAAATAAAAATTATTGAGGATGTATATAAAAACCCTAATATTTAAAATTATTGTGAATATACTAGTTTAATATTAAATAGGGCTAAATTTTATTTTTTTTTTTTTTAAATTAGGTTATAAATAATGGAACCTCCACACTCAAAAAAGGAACAACTCTTTTCTCATTCTATCAATCAAAACAAAAGTTTAGTAGTACAGTATCCAATGTTTTTGAAATCTCATTTTCTGATGTACAACCGCCTTCCATGCCTCAAGCAAATAAACCAAGCGAATTTGTTTCAATTGTTATTAAACGGAATCTTGGTTTACGCTTGCAAATTTGTAAATATCCGATTAATCAACAGGATGAGGTTAGACGAGCTTATGTGAACTTGGAGCCTTATCAACCTAAACTTGAGTATTCTAGGTTCTCATTTGGAAAACAAAATTGCCGATTTCAATATATGTGGTTTAAACAATTTTCTTGGCTAGAGTATTCTTCTTCAAAGGATAAAGCATATTGTTTTTTATGCTTTTTGAAAACTGATCTAAATTCTGTAATCGATGAATTCGAATCTTTAAAGACTTGTTGAGCACAACTTAATTAGATTGTTTCTAATCAATAAATTTAGATATTAATCTAGATTATATTATTAAATTCTCTTCTTTTTTTTTTTATGTAATTATACTTAAAATATGATGTATAATTTCATCTTAATATTAACTCATCCCATTGACGAATCCGAAGTCCGCCCATGCCTCCTCTGCTAATCCACCGCCACCTGTAGATCCTCCTCCACAACCCAACCACGACCTCCTCCATCTATGGAAAAAGGAGTTCAATAAATACAAGAGTTGGCCAGATTACTTTGACCAATTCAATCCAACTGATTAAACTCATTTATTAAATAGACAGATTTAATGCATAACCCATTTTGACCGGGTCTTATCCGCCCGTTTCCCATCTCTAAGCCAAATACTGCAAACATTTTGAAGCCACTAAACCTACATCATTGTGTTTGTGGCTGTGGTATAGAGTTGAGTAACGTGTAGCAAGACCCAACACATAAAAAGATTGTTTTTAATTTTTTGTTTTATTTTTTTTATTTCTATCTTAAAATCATCTTTTCCTTTTTTCAAGCCTGTGATTGTTGTGTATTATACAGATATGGAGCAATGGAAGACTTCCAACTGTGAAGCACAGAGTCCAATGCTATGAAGTAAAGACAAGGTTCGCAATTGTTTTCTTCGTGTTTGGGCCAAAGGACAGAGCAATTGAACCACCACCAGAGCTGGTGGATTCTCAACATCCTCGTCTCTATAATCCTATCAATGTTGCAGATTATAGATTGCTTCGACTCTCCAACAATTTACTCAGTGGGGCTTTTGAGCTCTTGCGCATCAATTCCTGAATTACACAACTAATCACATAAAATAATCGTGGTCATCTATATCAGATGATGAGGCTATCGGAAAAGTTACAATTTTATTCAGTTATTTCAGTCATATTTTATATGATTGATTATGTAATTGGTTTATTATCTGTACACTTATGGTTCCCACTTATTAAAGAACCCTGTATATATATATATGGAATATGAGTGTCTTCACTCTTAAGTAGACTGGACCGTCTAGAACTCTAAAATAATCTTGGACGTCATAAAAGATACAATTCTATTCAATTATTTCACGTACATTTTATGTGGTTGATTATGTAATCGGCTCATTATCCATAAACTTATTGATCCTACATATTAAAGAATCATATATATATATATGTAAGTGTCTCTTCACTTTCTACGAGTGTGCGCATTGTGAGTTTGAGAATAAAATTATAAATCGAATAATGGATTGGTGGAGGGACAAATTTTGATTTGGGCGGTTTTAAGCAGATTAATGAATTGAAGAATATTTTAATCAATTATTAAGTATTAGTTTAATATACAATACTAATTTGTATAATATTTTCGTATATATAAATTTGTAAAAAATTTCATATCTTAAATCTCTATCGCATTCATTTTTATTTTGATATTTCATTAGATGTTAAAAAATATATATTTATTAATAATAGCGAAATGAAGAGATTTCAAATGTGGATTATGAATTTTAAAGTTAAATCCGCAGTTAGTAAATAGAACAACATGGATTGATACAGATCGGTGCAGGTTTAGTAGATTGGGCGATATTTTGTACAACTCTATCACTTTTTGTCTAGTTTTATCACGAGTCTTAATTTGATGATTTATGGGAAAAAAATATATTGATAAGATAAACTTAGTGTGTGATTTTGTCATCTTTGTTTTCATAAAAATGGATACGAATTATGATTTTTAAAATAGATTATTTATTTTTTATTAAAAGTAAGATAATGAGATCATGTAATTATATCTATTAGATTAATTTAATTAGTTTTATAGATACATATGCCTTAAATAAATTTAAAAAAAAAAAAAAAATAGAGCATATTATTAGAGTGAGACCCCGTATCAGCTTCCATGGACTAAATTAAAATGTTCAATCCACTTGAGTGAACTATAGATAATACTAGTCCTACATGTATATAAGCTAGATGTGTGGCCACACATTATGTGTGTAGAATTTAAAAATAACTTAAAATAATTGTGACAGTTATTTAAAATAATTAAAATATGAAAATAGTGTCAATTACTATGTATGGAATTACTTTAGGAATGTAAAAGTTCATGACAAAGTTTCTATTCACTTATGTGCTTTATATAATAACTAGCGTATGCCCGTGTCTGAAGGCATGATATAAATACTAATGGTACACATATTTAAAAAAAAAATCAATTAACATAAATTATAAATATTGGTATCACATCCTTTACAAAAAAATCAATTCAAAATGATAATAATTTCACTGTTATAGAAATCAATTATAATAAATCAGTTTAAGATATCGTACAATGGCGGTTTGTTTAAGTTAAAATATAATTTATCAAATTCATTAGTAAAAGTTTAAATTAAAATATTAATTTGTATTTACAATTTTTATTAAACTTTTTATAGAATTTCACCATTTAAAAAAGTATAGTATTTAAAATACTCATTCTCTCTCTCTCTCTCTCTCTCTCTCTCTCTCTGTAACGTCTCTCTTTCTCATTTCCTCCTCTCATCCTTTCTCATCTCTTAACAAACACTACATCTCCTCTCAGAGCTCAAATAACAAACCCTTTATTTCCTTTGTTCGATCTTCCTCTCTCTGTATTTTTTTTCACTCTATTTTATCTTAAATTTGTGATTTGATTTTGTTAAATCAAAAAAAATCAACATCCATTTCAAAAACTTTGTTCAAAATCATAAAAAATCAACACTCATTTTCCATTAAGAAATTAAATCTATTTCATAAATCAAACTGAAAATAAAAATATATTTCTAAAATCAAAACCTATTTTATAAAGATCAACCATTATTTCAAACCTAAAACTTTTTAAAAAATTAAATCCAAATCCATAAACTACATTAAAAATAAATAAAAAATAAAAAAATCTATATAAATAAAAAAACAAACAGAACACAGACATTAAAAAATAAATAAAAATAAATCAATTTAATGGTTAGAAACACAGAACCCACACCTTGTCCATCAATTCCCCACTCATTCTCTCTCTTCCATCTTCCACCACTCATTCTCTTTCATCTATGAGATACATCTTACCTACGAATGAACATTTCAACATTTCAACATTAATAGATTTTCTTTTAATTCTTATAAACTCAAAGCTCTTCAAATTGAAAATCATTTATTTTTTTTCCTCTCCAATTTTCTGCTTCGTGTGCTCCAGATCTACTCTTTCATAAGATACGTTCAAATTTCTTAGTATTTTTATATGTGTGTATATCAGACTATTAAAATAAGGAACCCATTAAAATTTAGTGAATCCTAAAAACAAATCATTTATAATATTTCAATACACCAATCTATAAGAGAGGTTATAAAAAAGTAATTCGGAATTGGATTCTTGTACATGTTCTTATGATATCAAATTTAGAAATGCAAATGACAAACAAATCGAAATCCTCCATTAGAACTTGCGATATCAAATAAAGTTTTTACCCAAATTTGATAGAAAAACAAAAATATAACGTTGGAGATACTCTAAAGGCCATTTGAGGGCATGTTATGGGCATTAGAGGAAAGAATTTGAATGATAAATTACACTTTTTACACTTGAATTTTCCATCAAATTTTACTTTAATCCCTTGTGTCTCAATTTTTATTCCAATTTTTATTCAAATTTCGAACAGGGTGACAGATGGTCCATATTAAAATACGGGAAGAAATTTAAGGAATTGATTGTTGTATTAACTAATATAAAATTTAGATGACAAAAAAAAAAAAAAAAAGAAAGAAAGAAAGAAAAAGAAAACCAAAAACCACATTGAATGGCGCAGGAGGAAATGATTTTCAACAATTAATGCACTGGATTGCTAGAGAAATAGGACACAATTGCAAAAGAAAACAAAAATGGTTACCAGACCTCAAAACTCATAAGATCTTCACAGATAGCTGCAAGCATAGCTTCTTCTCTATAGCGATCCCGGGTTTTAACCCTTGTTGTACAGTGATCTGGACTTGGTCCCGTAGATATTAGCAGTTGTTCATTTCTAGTTTACATCCTTTCATACTTTGTATTTGAATTATAGGATGCGTTGGGCAGGTTTATTTCAAGTTGGTTGTGTTTGGGAGCCTTAGGTTGCTGTCTAGAATTTTGGACCTTCGCTCGAGCGAGCAGTTGGTCGCTCGAGCGAGGTCTTCGTTTTGGTCCTTCACTCGAGCCATGGTTTGGTCACTCGAACGAGAGTGGAGTTTTGTGTCTGGTGGCTCGAGCCAGAGTGGCTTCGCTCGAACGAGAGGTTGCGTCTGGTTCTGGACCCGAGAGTTGCATTTCTTGGCTCGAGCGAGATTTTCTTCGCTCGAGCGAGCCTGTTTTATATCAGCAGGCAGCAGCGAATTTAAACATCACTTTTTCATCTCTTTCTTTTTGAAACCCTAGCAGCCGACTCTCTCTCTCTCTAAACTTATCTTCTGTCTAGGATTTCATCTCTCTCTAGTGTGAATCTATCCTAAGTCCTTTGTTAAAAAGGTAAAGGGTGTCGAGATCTTTGTTTTAATCTGAAAAAGTTGAGGTTTGGAGCACGTTGGGTCTTGGTCTTCATCTCCGTTGGAGCTCAAACTTCGAGGTAGGGATAACCTACTCCATCTTATGAACTTTGTCTTTGAATTTTAGCATTTTGATATGTTGGGGGTTGTTGGGTAATTTTGAGAAAGTTTGGGCCTTTGTGTAATTTTACAAAAGTTGGGGTTTTAATTATATAAACCTATATGCAAGTTAGGCATAGAGAAATGAGATTAATGTTGGAACATTGATGGAAATGGAACCTTAGGGTTGTTTTGTGAATTATGGCTATTTGCCCTAACTGGTTTAATTAATTAATGTATATGATTAATTAAAGAAAATGAGGAATTGAATTGAGAATGTTGAAATTGGGAATGTATGGCACTAAAGGGTGTAGTTGAATCATTTATTGCTCACCTAGTTGAAATGTTGATATATTATCCGTTTGTGCATTTATTTCCTGTTTAGAAATAATTGCTTGGGTTACCGGTGGAGGGTAGTTTTGATTGTTGTAGACAATACATGATGATTAGGCAAACTAAAACTAATCAATTGGATGTGTCATAGAGTATGACGGTTGATAGAATACATTAACTTTATGTATTGATAGATTATGCATATAACCAATGTGTTTATATGCATTATGTGTAGACGGTTGATAGAATACATTAATTTTATGTATTGATAGATTGTGTAGATGATTCTATGTTTATATGTATTGCTTGTGTATGAGAGAAGATGGGGGATGTACTCCACGGTTTAGGGGAAGATGGGGGATGTACCTCTAAACCGGTTAATGGTTATGGGAAGATGGGGGATGGACCCAGGGATGCAGCTCATATGCTTTCCCATTGTAGTAGTGATACAGCTCATATGCTTATATGTTGTAGTGTTGATACAGCTCATATGCTTATCTGTGGAAGTGTTGATACAACTCATATACTTATCTGTTGTGGTTGTGATATAGCTCATATGCTTATCTATTGGAATGTTTGTTTGATTTGATATAGCACTAAAATGTATATCATTATCGTTGTGAAGTATGAAGATGTTGTTGGATTTGATATAGCCTTTGAATGTATATCATTTGAGAAATATGGAAGTGGTTCATGTGTTATTGATACAGCGCCAAAATGTGTATCCATCTTGAAATTTGACAATGTTCTAGTAATGAACTATAATCTCATCAAATGTTTTGGCCAGAGTACTGAGCCTTGTTTTCAAATTCAATGTTGAATAAGAAATGGAAAGTGAATTGGAACATAGACTTGGTTGTCATGGAATTGTAATAAGATGTAAATGAATGTATAAGTGTTGACCATCTATCAACTGTTAATCTTTCAGTCTTTATTCATAGTTGGTTTAGTGTATTTCTACTGGGCTGTAGCTCACCCTACATGGGACACTATTTTCAGGTGCATGAAGCATGCCACCTCCAAGGACATCGCTTGGGAGGCTAGAGGCTGGCAGACGTTTGTAGTTTTGTTATCTTTTGTTGTATTACATGTAATCTCAAGCCAAGGGCTTAATGTGTATTCGAGTTAGTACTCTCCTCTTTGTAACCAAGTGTTAACTTGGAAAGCTGTAAGCCCATAAGACATTTGAATCTGTTGTTAACATGTAATGTTTCTTGTAAAGAATTACTCTGTGGAATGGAATGATGTTTGTCTCTTATATCAATGCATGTCTAAATTGATGGGTCTAATGTTATTATTTTGAGGGCGTTACATTTTCCTTCAAAGACAAAAGCAAGACTTGGCAAATAATTTTTGCAATCATCTCTTCAATACAACAGGTAATATTGAAATGATAATTCCCCGAGTTGAGCAACAGCCAGTGTAAATCATGAGAAACAAACCCAAAAAAGGAAAAAAAAGAAAAGAAAAGTAGAATAGAGAACAACACCAGAAAAATACAGCCCTTCTTTCCCGGTAATCTTCGCGACAGAACCTTCTGGTGCAAGATTTCTATATAATATTTGGATATGGCCCGTTTCCTTGATGGGGTTTGTCAATGGTCTTATTACTTGTTGGAAGAGATACAAAAGGATAACATATTTTTTATTCTCAACTGACATGTAAACCATAACAAATAAAAATGAACAGAAATATTACAGTAATGTAAATACGAAATTTTCAAAAAATAAAAATGAAGCCGTCTTACCTGGCCTTCAGACAGAGAAGGGAATAGTTTAGCATTCTCAGACAGTGTCTTCCCCGTGACTGAAAGAAAAATAAATGTTCTCTATGTAAAGATCAAAATAGGATAACTAAACCGCAATCTGCAATAAAAGAATATGCCACCAAGAAATACAGAATATTTATACCAGTCATACAATCCCCGTCTAAAAACCCAAGCTCCAAGAGAGAGCGAATGATTGCAGGTGTTCCTCCAATCTATATCAACATGGGTTTATCAGTCGCCAACGAACCTGCCAAGAATCTTTCATTAGCAATTCCATGAGATATACTTATTGATGTATAAGAGAAGTTCATTACCAAGGATTCCTCACCTTGCAATAGCAATTAAATGTAGCACCATATTCGTCGACCCACCCAAGGCCTTGACAATGACCATTGCATTACGTAGTGATTTAGGAGTAATAATGTCCTGTTGTTTTAAGTCCATTTTTATCAAATCTAGAATATATTTTTCAGCTAGACGACACTCATCCAACTTCAATGGATCTTCAGCAGGTGTTGAAGAGCTTTTTGGAACCAAAGAGAGTAAAGAAAACAATTAGCAAAGAAAGATGTGCAATAACTGCAATCTAAGTGAATAATGCAATAACATTGCTCTACCTATAAGGGAGAGACATTCCCATTGCCTCAATAGCAGAAGCCATGGTATTCGCCATGTACATTCTACCACAAGCCCCTGCTCCAGGGCATGAATTCCGAACTACATTCTTCATTTGTTCATCATTTACAGAACCACTCACATATTCCCCATAAACCTACAAAAATGATCAAAAGAGAGAAAAAAATAAGTTCTACAGGTAGCATTTGGGAAATCAGTGCATTTGCCATAGTGAAACACGTGTTTTTAGCCAAAAAAAAGTCTAAAATGATACACAGCCTTATCTGAAGATTATTAAGGGTGAAAATTTTTTATGAAGATATTTCTTTTATGATGTTTGCTATTGTATAAATTACTACAAATACGCTATATCAAGTGATAAAGACAATTGTGATAAAATTATTTATAGATAGGATGACATCAATTTGATCCTAATTGTTTGGTACTTTTGTATCCAACTACTGGAGTTGCCTAAAAAATCTGAAAAGAAATCAATTGAAAGCAAGAACAAAACTATGATCGCAACATTATTCGATGGAGAAATAAAAATAGATCAGAACTCAGAACTCATAAATTAACAGTAGATCAATTGAAAGAGGGGAATAGAGACAGAAATATTACCTTGCACAAAATAATTTTGAAGATTAATCACTCTGTGTATCACTCTGTTTATGTTAAAGGAATAGTTTTATATAAACATTCAACTAAGAAGTTTTAAACCATAGAGATAAAATAAAAATAGATCAGACCTCCGAACTCATAAATTAACAGGAAATCAATTGAAAGAGGGGAATAGAGACAGAAATATTACCTTGCACAGATAGAAGACTCAAGGGTGGTTCTTAATCGGAAACCTGGGTTGCGAAAGGGAGAGAAGCAGCAAGAGGCAGAGATTGGGTGGAGCATTCAACTAAGAAGTTTTAAACCATAGAGACAAAATAAAAATAGATTAGAACTCAGAACTCATAAATTAACAGTAGATCAATTGAAAGAGGGAAATAGAGACAGAAATATTACCTTGCACAGATAGAAGACTCAGGTTTGGTGTAGCTCTGAAGTAGCTCTACCGGAGAGCTCTAATCTGGGTATCACGATTTTTAATCGGAAACCCACTGTGGCACCGACAGAGTGCAGAATCGGAAACCCTAGAGAGAGAGTGAGGGCTTGATGAGAGAGAGTAGGAGTGCAAAGATGATCGTCTCAATCGGGAGGAGATTTTAGGGTTTTGGAAGGTGAATTTGTAGGGGTTTGGATCGGAGCGAGGGGATGGAGAAGGGAATGTTGGCGGAGAGTCGACGCCATGAGAGAGAGATTAGAGAGAGAAAACGGTGAAGGACTGTTATGAATGTAGGGATAAGGATGATTTTCAGAGAGAGACCAAGCTCAACAGTGAGTCCCAGCTAGAGTAATTTCACACTGGGTATGGAGAAAGAAGAAGAACGGGAGGGAGAGAGAGAGATAAAGAGGGAATGGGGTGGGTGAGAACAGAAAAGGGAGAGGGATAAAGATAGAAGGGATGGGTGACGGTGGCAAGCGGGAAGGTGAAAAGAGAGAGATAAAGATAGAATAGATGGGAGACGTGGGTAAGTAGAAAGCTCATTCTTTGGGCGGGAAATAAGTGTAGATATATATTGATATATATTTAAGGGGGTTATCTCAGCCATCTATCTAAATAGACAGATGAATCATAGCCATTGAAATGTCCTAGTAAGACAATTGTCTCTAACATATTTTCAAAAACCGTTCTGCCTTATTATATAGATATATCATTAAAATTAAGGGGTTGTTTGGGATGACCTAAATAAATGTACTTTTTGTCTTTTTACGAAAAGATATGCAGAAAAGTAGAGAGGTGATGTGATCGAAAAAAAATAAAAAAATAAAAAGATGAATTATTTTAGAGTTGCCAAACTTGACCTAAATTTGTTTGGCATTGACTTGATCTAATGTACGTGAAAGAGAAGAAGTGAATCTCTAGTGACACTGATGTAGTGCCATTTAAAGATCCTCTGATGATTATTAAGTTAATTCTTTTAACAATAATGTTTTAGAACTCTAAATTGGGAGCACTAGAGCATCACTAATGATGTGGCACAGGGGGTCCCACCAAAGTGATGTGATGTTTTGGCTTGAGCTTGTTTTTTTTTTTTTTTAGTTCATTAGTGCTATTAGTAGTCCAAAAATTAGTGGGATGAATCACCACCCTTCTTTTACAATGTAACAGATCTAGAAAAATATTGAAAAGTGAGATTTAACGTTTAAAATACTGATTACCTTATACTTTTTTTTTTCCCTAGCTTTTTATAGAAAGTCATATGGTCATTTGGCAATGGAAACTCCATGTAATATGTCCAAGGCGGCTTTGGGCTCAAGCTAGTGAGACCTACTCTCAAGGCTCCCAAATTTTGGCTTAAAATGGAGTCTCAAATTTTGAAAATTCTTTATATCATTAAGTTTTTAAAAAGACTCAATTATTGTTAGAGGCCTTCTAAAACAAAAAGGCCCACTAAAAAAAGGCCCAAATATAAACATGTTATAAGCCAACATTAAAAATAAATAAAAAAAAGTTAACCCAATTGGAAAAAAAAAAAAAAAAAAAGTAAAAAAAGAAAAATTATTTTCAAATCAAGTAGGTGATTTGCAGCCTGCTTCACTTTTTTTCTTTTTTATTATATTACTCAAAATTTTTGTTTGATAAATATGTATAAAGGCCCTCTTGAAACTTCACCTAAGGCCCTATAGAATTTAGAGCCCAGCCTGAATATGTCATATGTGCATCATTGAACCATTTTCAAAAGCTCTTAGAATTGAAATAACAGAAATGTTTTTTGTCCCTAAAAAATCTGCTCCTAATGCTCCTAATGGCCAAAACAACGTCGTTTTGGCCATTTTTCTTTTTTTTTTTCTTTTTTTTTTTTTCCTCATGCCTTAGTTTTCTGTTTAGGGGCATTCGGGACACCCTGTTTTCGGGGCCCCAACCACTGCTCTTGAAATAAAGGAGCTCCGGGAGTGATGATATCTCCTTCAAAAATATACGATAAAAAATTGTGTCCGTAATCAAATTCTTTTGAATATATTGATATACAAGAAAATTGAAACATGCAACGGTTTGGGGTGTTTTGAGGTAGGCAAATGTTAGCATGTGATTTTTGCCACTAATTAAGATGTATTTAATATTGTATTAGTTTATTTTGAATTTAGTAGATTTCTAATTTAAACTTGCCCGTTAAAATGGAAACAATTATTATTAAAACTTCAAGATTTTTAAATTTGTACAAAGCTACTTTAAATTAATATTTTATATTAAATGCATTAAAAATAATAATTTATTAAATATTTAACAAATTTTAAGACTTATTAAATATAATAAAATATCATTAATTACTTCTTAACCAAGCACGTATTTACGGATTAGGATTCTCTCCACTATTTTCCTCTCCAGCCATCTTCTAGCAGCTTTAATATGCAACCGACACATCAGTTTGAACTAATCCAACGGCCAATCCACCATTGTTGAACCTGTATTGCTTGGTTGAACCATTTCACCATTGGCTAAAATATTTTCTTCCATTCTTTTGTCCAAAAATTGACTATAATAAATACACTGCATAAATAGTTTTATAATTAATTGAAATATCTCAGGGTTGGAACCAGTACAAACCGATGAAAAGACTACCAGGACTCACGATTTCCACTCAAATAAAAAAATAAAAATAAAAATAGTAGCATATAGTACTTTTAAACCTAATATTATTAATATATAATTATTTACCAAAGATGACCCAGTTTTTGTCAAGTAGTATGGGCCCACTTATTTATTAGATCAATCGTGAATTGGAGCCCGAATCTGAGCTCCATCAAATGTCCCGAATTTCATTTTTTTTTTTTTTTCAACAGAAAAAGGAAGAAGAAGGAGGAGAAAGGAGAAGAAGGAGAAGGGGATTGGAGGGGGCATACTCACAGGGGGAGGAGAGGCGGAGGCGGGGCCGGAGGCGGTTGTCGGAGGTTGCGACGAGCTCGGCTGGGCTGACGACCGACGACCGGCGACCTCTCTTCTCTCTCTCTTTCTCTCTTCTCTTTCTCTCTCTCTCCCCCTCTCTGGTTTAGACTGAAAATGGAAAAAGAAGAAGAAGAAAAATAAAATAAAATAAAATAATGCCAAAAACGACGTCGTTTTGGGCATTAGGGGGCACGAGAATTCGGGACAAAAAACATTTCTCTTATTAGATTGCCCACTTTTATTTCTCTGTCTGTTCTTCCCCCCGCCCCCCCCCCCAAAAAAAATCGCTAAACGTAGCATAAAAAATAAAATGTAGGGCGAATGACATTAATCCTCTCTATAAAATCAATTAAAAATATCATTATTCAATTTCAAAAGTAAAATTATCAATTTGATAAAAATAAATGTTAAAATAATATTTTTTAATTTTTAAAAATAATTTCTATTAAAGATAAAATTATATAAAATAGATAAATTGTTTACAAATTTATTTATTTATTTATTTTACTAAATTAATTTTTATTATGTGTTTGGATGATAATCATGTAATGGATATATATATATATATTTTATGTTTTTCGATGGTTATCATGTAATTGATTGTTGTATTTGTTATTAACAGATATTTTTAGATGATTATCATGTAATGGATGGTTATTAGGGCTTTTAGTGTGTAATTGATATATTTAACATATGAAATATTTTTACTTTTAGATTTTTTGATTTAATAAATTGGTTTAATAATGATATCAAAGTTGTCGCCATATTTGACTTTTGAATAAATAGAAATTAATTTCATGAAAATAAAAATAACCGTCCATTACACGATCATCATCAAAACATCTACTTAAAATAAATTTGATAAAAAAATAAATAAAAATGTAAAAGATTTATCAATTTTGCATAATTTTTATCTTTGGTGGGTAGAAATAGTTTTTAAAAATTTTAAAATATTTTTTTGATATTTATTTTTGTTAAATTAGTTTATATTTAATCAAACTGTTGACTTTGCCCTTAAAATTGAGTAATAGTATTCTCAATTATTCTAATTTGGAATAAGATTCAAAATTCATGATCAAATGTGTCACAATTAAAAAGTCAATGACCAAAATGATACGAGTCACAAATTATAAAGACCGTTAGTATAATTCGCCCTAAAATATAATTAAAAATTTACTTTTTTATGGGAAAGAACACACAAAATAAATAAAAATAAAAACTAAAAGGGTTTTAGATTTGTTGCCGTCTTATTATTTAAAAGGAAAATGAGTTAGATCTCACAAGGAGGCACCTCCTTGACCCCTCTTTTTTTGATTGGCCAATTTTTTTTTTTTTTTTTTCTCTTCTAATTACCACCTACCACGTATATAGGTGAGGGTGATGATCGAAGGGGGTCTCAATCACTTCCCTAGTTAAAAAGTGTGTAGAGTTTGTTTTGGAGTCAGATTAACGTGGGGACACTAGAAAAAAGTGAAGCTTTTGCCATTAGTTTTCTCAAGTACTGCTATTATGGAAGCGTGAAGGGGTTATCATATATATTTTTTTAATTTTTGTTCAATTTTAATTTTATCTTTTCAAATTTAATATATTTTTTAAAAGTCATGAAAAGTCATATATAAAACATTTCTTTATTTTTGAAGTTAAATACTCAAAAACGATATATTTATTTTTAAGAGTCCTATATAAATATAAAAAAATCGTCTCTCTTCTTATAAAAAATAAAAAAAAAAGTGTCTCCCTATTTTTAAAATCTATATTAAAATGACAATATAGTAGAAGAGCCTATAATAGAATTTCCGATAATGACAATATAAATAATGTAAAATATTACTCCAAATCATCAAATATCATCTCATGTTCACTGTGCTTTCATGTGACAATTTTTTTTAACGGCAAAATAATAAATTTTAATAAATCAGAATAAAAGATAAATCATTTACATTATATAATTTGAAGCTAGTGTTGGTGTTAGTACAAGAATTTCTTTATAATTGTGGTGTTAAGCAAGGTTTTGAAAATCGGATTGGACCGGCCAGTTCGACTGGTTGAACCATCGACCGGTCGGGGTTCCGGTCCGGACATACTCTCAAAACCGGCCAAAACTCAAAACCGACGTATTTAGTGAGAACCGAAAAAACCGGCGTTTCTTTCTTTCTTTCTTATTTTATATATATATATATATATGATATAAGAATATCAAAAAAATTTAATTTGAAACTCTTTTTCAAGGGTTTTCTCTTGTGAGAAATCCCATTAAGAGCTTGATAAAATTATTGTGAAAGTTTTCATCTATTTACAAGAAAAAAATTCTTTCAAAAAGACTCAAGAAATCCATGTGGGATTCAATCAAATATATTGGAGGGAATATTGAAATTTTGATATCCCTCCAAAATTTTTGCTCTCCTTTCAATCAAATTATTTGAATTAAAATCATATGGAAGGAATATTAAATATTTGATTTCATCTTCCAAAATTGAAATTAATAATATTTTAAAATATATTATTATATTTTTCACTAAAAAAATATTAGGACAAATATTTAAGATAATTTATTATTTTTAATATTTTTAATTTATAATTTTATTACATATATTTTTATTTAAATATAATTTTAATATATTTATTACGTCACGGTTCGATTCTGGTTCAACCCGACGGTTGAACCGGTGACCCGTCCATCCGATCCCTTTTCTGGTTCGTTCACCGGTCTAATTTTTAAAACATTGGTGTTAAGTACAATTATTGTATACCGACAATAATATTGAAAACTCAGTAGAGTCACTTTCATCCATTATAGTCCTCTCAAAAAATGACGTGCCGTTTTTATTTGTGTCTTATTGATGGAAGGGTCATGATTGAGCGCCCTCCAATCATCACCCCCATCATTCTCACACACACATGTTCTCACACACACATGGTAGTTGGTGATTGGAGGAGAAGAAAAAAATAATATTCCCAAAAAAATTTCCCAAAACACACAAACCAAACAACTTTTCCAAACAAACCTCTCTCACACACACATCAAATCAATCACTTTTTCCAAAACTCTCTCTCAAAACAATTTTCCAAAACAAATTTTCCAAAAAACCAAACCAAACATGTTTTCGTACTTTTTTTTTCAGAAACATGTTTCTGAAACACAAACCAAACAAGCCCATGTGTTTAATTTAATTTTATTTTTATTTGATAGTATCTGTAAAAAAAGTTACTTTTAATATATATCTATTAAAATTACTTAAATATACATTAAACTTTACAGTAAGAAAAATGATCGAAATAATTTGAACTAAAGTATTAAATAAAAAATAAATAAATTGTAACAAAAACAGCTTCAATATCATTCTTCTGATATTTTTAGTTATAAATTTACTAGTCTAGGTTGCATAAACTAACTTATAAGCCAAATCATTTTCAATGGATAAAATTAGTAATCTATTTAATCTTTTATTTTACATAGTTGAATAAATGTAAAATTTAACCAACTTTAATTTGAAAAGAATAACTGCAAGTAATATAATCAATCATATTCTATACATAATCCATACATTTAGAAAATTATCATTTAATAATTTTAAACAATTCACCACATCAATAAGTTATTTAGTTTCTTACGATAAAAAACAACTATTTATTAGTTTTAAATAATTTATTATATCAACTGTCTATTAGTTTTTGTTAGAAATTGGGCGCCCATGTGGCATGGCCCTTTGAGCTTTTTGAGCCTGAACCTCTTGAACCTTATCCATGTAAGTTTGAATTTTAATTCAAACTTATTTGGATAACCATTCATGATATCTATATCTATCATATCAATAGATATGAATAGATAGATAGATATTTATTGGTTATTATTGATTATATACATCTAAGAATGGGAGATACGTATATCAGATACGTTATGGGGTTTTTACCCATAACCTTTTTTCCCAGACTCTCCTCTCTCTCTAACTCTCTCCAAAAAACAATGATCAAAGCCATTTGCACTGTGGTTTGTATGGGTGATATTCACTATTGTAATATCACCCCATTGCTGGGTTGATTGATTAGATTCAGGAAGCACGTGATTTACCCACAAGATTCTTCGCTAAAAGGTATGATCTAAACATTTAATCCGTTGCGTTTTAATGCTCTCTGATTTACAGTTTTAAATCATTATTGAACTTTGTTAAGGCCCTTTAAATTTGAATGATATTTTTGCCTTCTATAAGATAATATGATAATTAACAAAAATTTGACACTTTTTTTTTAATCAATTTTTTGAGACCTAAAGGGATTGCTTCACCGACTTATGCCCAAAGTTGACGATAGGACTTATCATTTCGGGTTAACTTTTGAGATGATAACCTAACAACTATTCTTAAAATAAATGGTGTAAAATTGTGGAGATGTATTTTTTGAGTAGGATCAAGTGGGTCCAACATTTTGTCTATTATGAATTCGAATTATAGTGCCATATGACAAGAAAATATTAGTTGAGGTTGTGACATTAGTCAAACTGTAATTAATATATGACTCTTAGGTGATGGAATCTCAATGAAGATGTGACTCCTAAGTTGGGTAAGAATGAGACTCTTGAGGAGATAAAACTCAATCCAATTAGGAAGAAGAATTCTAGATAAGGGATACTTGCTACGCAAGTAGAGTTCTAAATGGAAAAAGAACCTAACCTATGGGATCATAAGGTAGGGCACTTCCATATAAAGAGGATACCCCCATAAGTTGAGGTACAAGTATTATTAAGGTAAACCATCAATAGGTCTTAATAGTTGGAATTGATTCTCATTAGTCCTATTGAACATAAGTCATAATAAAATTATCGCTAAAAATAATTTTTTGTGACCATTTTTTACACATGTCGCTAAAATTTAACAATTAGTGACTTTTTTATCACGATTTTTATAAATTATCGCTAAAAATTACAATTAGTGACATTTTTCTGTTGCTAGGCAAGTAGATTGTTGTATTTGTTCTTAACAGGTATTTTTTGTAGCACTTGTGTCCTTTAAACTATTAGAGATTGTATTTAATTCCTTTATTCTCATTTTGGAAGTCTTTGGAGTTGTTGTATTTTGGTTTTAGAGGAGTACAATTCAATTTAAACTTGTTAGGATTGTTCGCTCACGCTTGTTTACATTGAAAAGTTCTTTGGAAACTTGAAAATTTTGTTCTGGGGTCGACACTTGCCTTTCTGGGGGTCGACACCACTTTGTTGCCTTACTCTCAATATCTTTGCTGGTTTTTAGGGTCGACACTAGGGCTCTAAAGGTCAACCCTTCCCTTACTAATTTGTTTTTGGTGCATTCTGAAACAAAGGGTCGACGCCACTGGTCCCAAGGGTCGACCCTTGTCCTTTGCACACATAAGTGTCTCAGCTTTTCTTCCTAAGGGTCGACTCCTGTGAGTAAAATTTCAGATTTTTGGTTTGGTTTTGGAGCTCTACTTTTGGGGGTTTGACTTATTCTTTCCTTTGACCTTAAGGCTATTATTCTACCACTATAAATAAACCCTAATGTAATAACCCTCACCACTGATTACTGCTAAACTGAGACTGATTATGATAAGGAATTGAATCGACTGAAATACTGAACTGACTGATTGAATGTACTAGTTTAAATGCATTTCTATCTGTTTGACTGTTAAATTATCTGTCCATGTTTTATGCTTTAAACTGCAAATTGAAGGCCTTGTCGGCGGCCGAATCCGAAATTGATCAATGTTTTATGCTCGTTAGAATTTATGTAATTTTATGGTATATTTAATTAAATTGTGATTCGGTATGATTAAATTAGATTAAATATTGATAAAGTACAAGTGTTGGACTTATCTACAAATTTGCCACTTAGTGGATTTTCATGAGCCTTTTATTTGATCTCCATATGCTAGCATTACAACACTTCTTCAGTCACTTTGAGTGCTATAGCCGACTAGAGTGAGAGAGTGAGAGGAATTGAATTCAACTTGGAGGCTTTGCTTGGAAATTATAGGAATTGAAAAGTAATTTGCTTCATTGAGCTTCCCTTCTTATAATTCAAGACTCAAGGTAGAGTCTTCACCTTCTTGGTCATGTAATTGAGTTAGTTCTTGCATGACTCTTGTCATATTGGAGTTTAAAGTCAAGATTTGGTCTTGTAATGTTGAATTATAGCATATATCTTGCATGCATGTTGCCATTCTTGAGTTTTGAAGTTATTGTTCATCAAATCCCACATGCATGTCCATATTTTTGCATTGGACCATGAGTTCATCTTGTTTTTGGAGAAATTGGCTAATTTGAGCTTGTCTTTGAAGCTTAAAGTTGTTTAAATTCATGCATGTTGCATGTTTATCACGTTCTTGAATTTTGAGTTGAGGATTGTGTTTAATTGAACTACCCTTGGGCTTTGATTTTACAAATTGGCCTTTGAATCATGTAATACTATGAGTTTTGAAGTGTTTTCCAGAAAATTAGCCCAAGAGGATCGAATTTGAGGCATTTAAATTTGGTTTTGAGCTTGAGGTTCAAATCTGGGTTTTCCAGAATTTGGACTCACGCTCAAGCGGGAAAAGTGGCGCTCGAGCGTGAAATTCGTGCTCCCAGCACTTTGCATTGTTTTACAGTCCGCTCAAGTGGAAGAATAGACGCTCGAGCGGGGTCTTGTGTCACACGCTTGAGCTGGTGTGCGAGTGCCCATCGATTGTGATTTTCGCGTATCCAGTACTTTTGCCATGCTTTGCAGTCCGCTCGAGCAGGGAACCTTTGTCTGCATGTCCGCTCGAGTGGAGAAAGCCACGCTCGAGCGAGACCCTGTTTTTCTGAAAATTTTGAAAATTGTTTTAAAGTACATCTTTGCATCCTCATTCCATTCTAGGCATTCTTAGGCCTAATTTAAGACATCTTAATGAGGATATAGATGTAGAACCGCACCGAGTCTAAGTAGGGACTAAGTCTTTGATTCCCGAATATGAACTTAGTGTGTGTTCATCCTGTAAACTGTGTAGGGTTGGCATCTAAGGACGCGCTCTAGCTTATCTGTAGCCCAGAACTCTGTGAGTAACAACTGTGTAGATATGTTCAAATATGAATATCTTCTGAATGGATAAACTGTACTGTTTCTGAATTGATATTGTTAACTGAATGAATGTGTGTCCTCTATTCTGAACTGTATTGTGGCGTCCATAGCAACTACTGTTACTGTTACTGCTACTGTTACAGAGATCTCTGTTAGTTCCTATCTTGGAACTTCTGTTTACTGTTATGATGGCCATCATTGACTGCTCGGTCTTTCAAGACCTACTGTTTACTGTACTGTTCTGCTAATGGATGTACCACATATGACTGTTATGACTGAATGACTGATATACTGAATCAATTGACTGTTTTCAATACTGAAAGGACATTCATTCTTAACCTCTTTATGCATTATGTTATTCACTGGGCTTTAGCTCACTGTTTATATATATATATATATATGTAGGTGTCCAGGCACCAGACCAGAGCTAGGAGCGTAGGTTAGACTCCCTTTTGTCAAAGCCAACCACTGTGCCTCACTATGAGGTTCCGAGCTCGTTCAAGCTACGGCTTGGAGGTGTTTTAGTTTCCCCCATCTGTCTCTGTATCTGTTTTGTAATACTGTATCGACGGATAGCACTGTACTGTACTGTCTTAATGGGGATTAAGTCCCTGACCTGGATGATTGTAAATACTGTACATACTGTTTCGGTACTGATAGTATATATGTTATGAAAAGTTTTTTTGCATACAGACTGTCACAGCTCATTGGAGATTGTTTACTTATTATTTTGGCTTCCGCCATGCCCCTATACTCTGTAATACTGTCTTACTGTTAAGCAAGCCTTCAGTAATCACGGATTACTGGCCGGTTACGTTGCTAAACCCATAGAGGCGGGCTTGGGTCGTGATAGAGTGGCATCAGAGCGATACTAAACCACGAGTTATACCACACACACGTGTCCAAATGAGCTATAGGATGTTCTAAAAAAGTGATTAGGGCATTCCATGAGCATGATAAGTGTGTGTGGTCATGACATGATTATATGTGCTAATGTGTTAATATGTTTAAAGCATGCAACTTCCTATGTTTATTATTATTATGTTGCATATTGTGAAATGGATAACGCAAGAACTATTGATGGAACTGAATCATCCGAAGCCAGAATGGCAAGACTGGAAAGAACTGTTGAACTATTGACTGAAGCTTTAAGGCAATATCAACAACAGAACCAACAGCCCCCACCTCCTCCGGTACAGCCGGAACAGAATGTAAACGATGACATCATCACTTTAACACAGAAATTTAGCAAGATGAAACCGCCATCCTTTCAGGGAGGCCTTGAACCCTTGAAGGCTGAAGCATGGGTTCTTGAAACAGAAAAGTTATTTGAAGTGTTTCCGTGTTCGGAGGTACATAAAGTACTGCTAGCTACCTTCACCTTACAAGAAGAGGCCAGAAGGTGGTGGATGCTGGTCTGTGACACCAACACAGTCATGACTTGGGCTCAGTTTAAAGAGTCCTTCTTTGAGAAATACTTTCCACAGTGTGTCCGAGACCGCAAGGTGACTGAATTTGAACAGTTGAGGCAAGGTACCATGTCTGTTGCTGAGTATGAATCGAAATTTACTGAACTTGCCAAATATGCACCACACATGGTGGACACTGACTATAAGAAGGCCAGGAAATTCGAAGGCGGCCTTAATGTCGATGTACTTAACAGAATTAACGTGTTGAAATTGCACAAGTATGTGGATGTTCTTGATCGGGCCATTATAGCTGAATCAAATATTGAAGCACTGAAACAAACTGAAACACCAGCGTCTGAATGGCGTGGTAAGAAACGGGGTTTTAAATTCAAGAAAGACAGAAACAACCCACTGAACAAAAAGCAAAACTTAGGGTCAACCACCAGCTCTAGTCAGGAAAGTGGTTCCATACTGCCCTGTTCTGAATGTGGTAAGAAACACAAAGGGGTTTGTTATAAACTTACAGGTGCTTGTTACAGGTGTGGCAAGGTGGGCCATATGGTCAAAGATTGCCTTTCCACTCCTCAGGGCAATAGTAAAGCTGCACCAAGCGCAGCAGCATCAACTGCCCCACCAAAACCCAACCCTAAAGCGACACGAAAAGAGCCTATGAGGCAAGGCCGAGTGTTTGCACTGGTACTGGGAGATGTGCAGAATACCGAGACCATTGTGTCAGGTATTCTCTCAATTTGTACTCAAAATGCATATGTACTGATTGATTCGGGGTCTACACATTCATATGTATCGCATGCTTTTTCGCTAAAATTGAATAGACCATTGGAACCCATGAATTACTTATTAGTTGTATCTTCACCTGTTGGGGGATCTGTGACTTGTGCTTATATGTACCCTGCATGTGAAATTATTGTTGGGGATATGCATCTGTATATTGATTTACTGCCTCTGAACATTGACCATTTTGATGTAATATTGGGGATGGACTGGTTACAAAAATATCATGCTACTATTAACTATGTAACGAAACAAGTGATTTTCCGTCCACCTAGTCTACCCGAATTTGTGTTTGACGGGATTGGTATAGTATCTCCCCAATATCTGATTTCATCTATGAAAGCTTGCAAACTGATTAGAAAGGGGTGTAAAGGGTATTTCTGTTCTGTATTGACTGTATCTACTGATGTTAACGCTAATGTGAATAGTATTCCTATAGTCAGAGAATTCCCATATTTTTTCCAGATGATCTGCCAGGGGATTTGATTGACAGGGAGATTGAGTTCACCATTGATGTGATTTCGGGTACATAGCCAGTATCTAAAGCTCCTTACCGAATGGCTCCAACTGAACTGAAAGAATTGAAAGTGCAACTGCACGAACTGTTAGATAAGAAGTTTATCAGGCCCAGTACTTCGCCATGGGGCGCACCTGTCTTGTTTGTGAAAAAGAAAGACGGTTCACTGAGACTTTGTATTAACTACCGTGAACTGAACAAGGTAACTGTGAAGAATAAATATCCATTGCCGCGTATTGATGACTTATTTGATCAGTTACAGGGTGCTCAAGTATTCTCTAAGATTGATCTCATATCCGGATATCATCAGCTGAAAGTTAAACCAGAGGACATTGATAAAACTGCTTTTCAAACGAGGTATGGACATTACAAATTTTTAGTTATGTCTTTCAGAGTTACCAATGCACCTGCTGCATTTATGGACCTCATGAACAGGATTTTTAAACCATTCCTCGATGACTTTATTGTTGTATTCATAGATGACATTCTGATTTATTCCAAGAGTAGAGAAGAACATGAACATCATTTGAGACTTGCCTTACAGACCCTAAGAGAACAGAAACTTTATGCTAAACTGACTAAATGTGAATTCTGGCTTGATCATGTTATGTTTTTGGGACATGTTATTAGTAGGGATGGAATTTCAGTTGATCTACATAAAGTTGAAGTAGAGTGAATTGGTTTAAACCAACAAATGTTACAGAAGTCCGAAGCTTTTTGGGGTTAGCCGGGTATTACAGAAGATTTGTCAAAGATTTCTCCAAAATTGCCCTACCACTGACACAGTTGACTTAGAAAGGGATATCATTTGACTGGACTAACCAAAGGGAATCAGCATTCCAAGAGTTGAAAACTCGACTAGTGACTGCACTGGTTCTCACCCTACCCTCAGGTACGGATGGTTATACTGTATATAGTGATGCTTCTTATAAGGGTTTGGGATGTGTTTTAATGCAGAATGGGAGAGTTATTGCCTATGCTTCCCGACAACTGAGACCGCATGAAAAGAACTACCCGACCCATGATTTAGAACTTGCTGCAGTAGTGTTTGCACTGAAAATTTGGCGTCACTACCTTTATGGGGCGACGTGTGAAGTGTATACCGACCACAAGAGCTTGAAATACTTATTCACATAGAAAGAACTGAACATGAGACAACAGAGATGGCTAGAATTGATTAAAGACTATGACCTACAGATTTTGTACCATCCGGGGAAAGCCAACACCGTTGCCGATGCATTGAGTCAGAAACCGATTGGGAACTTAGCCTGTTTACTCACCGGACAGAAAGAGTTGCTATGTGACCTTGAGAAATCTGAAATTGAGATTGTTTTGCGAGAACAAAGTGGAACAATAGCTGTTATTTCTGCTCAACCGGTACTGATTGAAGAAATTAAAGAAAAACAGCAACAGGATGACTTCTTGAATAAGATCATCAAAGAACGAGAATCCAAACCGAGGCCGGATTTCAAATTTGAGAATAATGTGTTAAAATTTCAAAGAAGATTGTGTGTACCGAATGATTCTGAACTAAAAAGAAGAGTTCTACAAGAAGGCCACAATTCGAAACTATCCATCCATCCAGGAAATACGAAAATGTATCAAGACTTGAAATTGAATTTCTGGTGGCCGGGAATGAAGAAAGAAATTGCTGATTTTGTGTCAAAATGTCTTCATTGCCAACAAGTTAAAGCTGAACATCAACGACCCGCAGGCTTATTGCAGCCCTTACAGATGCCGGAGTGGAAATGAGAACATATCACCATGGATTTCATTGTCGGTTTGCCTCGCTCCAGTAAAGGTATGGACTCAATTTGGGTTATAGTTGATAGACTGACTAAATCTGCTCACTTCTTACCTGTCAAAACAATTTATAATGCGGACAAATTGGCTATACTCTATATTGATGAGATTGTTAGATTGCATGGAGTGCCTGTGTCCATTGTTTCTGATAAGGACTCGAAATTTACATCGAGATTCTGGCAAAGCCTACAGACAGCATTGGGAACTGAACTGAGACTGAGTAGTGCATACCATCATCAGACAGATAGCCAGTCAGAGAGAACCATCCAGACTCTGAAGGATTTACTGAGAATGTGTGTCCTTGATTTCCAGGGAAATTGGGAAAGCCATTTGCCTTTAGCCGAATTTGCTTACAACAACAG
Organism: Camellia granthamiana; assembly: GCA_036172215.1. Classification (NCBI taxonomy): domain Eukaryota; kingdom Viridiplantae; phylum Streptophyta; class Magnoliopsida; order Ericales; family Theaceae; genus Camellia; species Camellia granthamiana. Next base: position 32,346,162 of record CM069907.1, read on the forward strand.
CTTTCATTCAAGCATCGGTATGGCGCCTTTCGAGGCTTTGTATGGCAGAAAATGTAGATCTCCGATTTGCTAGGTACAAGTTGGAGATGGGCTTTTGCTTGGGCCTGAGATTGTCTATGAAACTACCGAGAAAGTGAAATTGATTCAACAGAGATTGAAAACTGCACAGAGTCGACAAAAAAGTTATGCGGATGTCCGCAGGCGAGACATAGAGTATGAAGTAGGTGATCACGTTTTTGTGAAAGTGACACCGATGAAAGGCCATACTCGTTTTGAAGTCAAGGGTAAGCTAGCGTCGAGATATATCGGACCGTACGAGATTATTGAGAAAATCAATCCGGTGGCGTATCAAGTAGCGCTTCCTCCTGAAATGGAGCATATGCATAACGTCTTCCACATTTCTATGTTGAGGGATTACCTCCGGGATCCTTTCTATGTGATTGAGCCTACTTGTGTAGTGCTGAGTGATAACTACACTTACGAGGAACGTCCTATTCAAATTGTGAACAGACGGATCAAGAAGTTGAGAAACAAAGAGATTCCGTTAGTAAAAGTTGACTGGCAAAACCATGGTGGCCTGTATGCCACTTGGGAAAGGGAAGATGACATGGCCAAGAGATATCCTGAATTCTTCCCACTGAATCTTGTTTTCTTCCAGAATGAAGGTAATTCGAGTTTGGAGGACCAAACTCTTTTTAATGAGAGGAGACTGTAATAACCCTCACCACTGATTACTGCTAAACTGAGACTGATTATGATAAGGAATTGAATCGACTGAAATACTGAACTGACTGATTGGATGTACTAGTTTAAATGCATTTATGTCTGTTTGATTGTTAAATTATCTGTACATGTTTTATGCTTTAAACTGCAAATTGAAGGCCTTGTCAGTGGCCGAATCCGAAATTAATCGATGTTTTATGCTCGTTAGAATTTATGTAATTTTATGGTATATTTAATTGAATTGTGATTCGGTATAATTAAATTAGATTAAATATTGATAAAGTACAAGAGTTGGACTTATTTACAAATTTGCCACTTAGTGGATTTTCATGAGCCTTTTATTTGATCTCCATATGCTAGCATTACAACACTTCTTCAGTCACTTTGAGTGCTATAGCTGACTAGAGTGAGAGAGTGAGAGGAATTGAATTCAACTTGGAGGCTTTGCTTGGAAATTATAGGAATTGAAGAGTAATTTGCTTAATTGAGCTTCCCTTCTTATAATTCAAGACTCAAGGTAGAGTCTTCACCTTCTTGGTCATGTAATTGAGTTAGTTCTTGCATGACTCTTGTCATATTGGAGTTTAAAGTCAAGATTTGGTCTTGTAATATTGAATTATAGCATATATCTTGCATACATGTTGCCATTCTTGAGTTTTGAAGGTATTGTTCATCAAATCCCACATGCATGTCCATATTTTTGCATTGGACCATGAGTTCATCTTGTTTTTGGAGAAATTGGCTCATTTGAGCATGTCTTTGAAGCTTGAAGTTGTTTAAACTCATGCATATTGCATGTTTATCACGTTCTTGAATTTTGAGTTGAGGATTGTGTTTAATTGAACTACCCTTGGGCTTTGATTTTACAAATTGGTCTTTGAATCATGTAATACTATGAGTTTTGAAGTGTTTTCCAGAAAATTAGCTCAAGAGGATCGAATTTGAGGCATTTAAATTTGGTTTTGAGCTTGAGATTCAAATCTGGGTTTTCCAGAATTTGGACTCACGCTCGAGCGGGGAAAGTGGCACTCGAGCGTGAAATTCGTACTCCCAGCACTTGTATTGTTTTACAGTCCGCTCGAGCGGAAAATGGACGCTCGAGCGGGGTCTTGTGTCACACACTCGAGCGGGTGTCGAGCGCCTATCGAGCGTGATTTTCGCGCATCCAGTACTTTTACCATGATTTGCAGTCCGCTCGAGCAGGGAAAGTGACGCTCGAGCGGGGAACCTTTGTCTGCATGTCCGCTTGAGCGGGACCCTATTTTTCTGAAAATTCTGAAAATTGTTTTAAAGTGCATCTTTGCATCATCATTCCATCCTAGGCATTCTTAGGCCTAATTTAAGACATCTTAATGAGGATATAGATGTAGAACCGCACCGAGTCTAAGTAGGGACTAAGTCTTTGATTCCCGAATGTGAACTTAGTGTGTGTTCATCTTGTAAACTGTGTAGGGTTAGCATTTGAGGACGCGCTCTAGCTTATCTGTAGCCCAGAACTCTGTGAGTAACAACTGTGTAAAGATATGTTCAAATATGAATATCTTTTGAATGGTTAAACTGTACTGTTTCTGAATTGATACTGTTAACTGAATGAATGTGTGTCCTCTATTCTAAACTGTATTATGGCGTCCATAGCAACTACTGTTACTGTTATTGCTACTGTTACAGAGATCTCTGTTAGTTCCTATCTTAGAACTTTTGTTTACTGTTATGATTGCCATCATTGACTGCTCGGTCTTTCAAGACCTACTGTTTACTGTACTGTTCTGCTAATGGATGTACCACATATGACTGTTATGACTGATTGGCTGATATACTGAATCAATTGACTGTTTTCAATACTGAAAGGACATTTATTCTTAACCTCTTTAAGCATTATGTTATTCACTGGGCTTTAGCTCACTATTTATATATATATGTATGTGTCCAGGCACCAGATCGGAGCTAGGAACGTGGGTTAGACTCCCTTTTGTCAAAGCCAACCACTGTGCCTCACTGTGAGGTTCTGAGCCCGTTTAAGCTACAGCTTGGGGGTGTTTTAGTTTTCCCCATCTGTCTCTGTATCTGTTTTGTAATACTATATCGACGGGTAGCACTGTACTGTACTATCTTAATGGGGATTAAGTCCTCGAACTGGATGATTGTAAATACTGTACATACTGTTTTGGTACTGATAGTATATATGTTATGAAAAGTCTTTTTGCATACAGACTGTCACAGCTCATTGGACATTGTTTAATTCTTGTTTTGGCTTCCGCCATGCCCCTATACTCTGTAATACTGTCTTACTGTTAAGTAGGCCTTTGGTAATCGCGGATTACTGGCCGATTACGGTGCTAAACCCATAGGGGTGGGTTTGGGTCGTGACACCCAAACACATTTTTCTCATTCACTTTTTCTTTTTCTTTTTCTCTCTCTCTCTCTCTCTCTCTCTGAAACCCAACTTTCTTCGATAGATCTCTAGATCTACTTGGTTATAGGCATTTTTTTCACCTTGGTCCTTTGAGAAAGGTTGTAGATCTCAGCAAGGGCTATTTTTTGATCTAAGGGTTTCACGGTTTCATCGACTTTGAGTTTTTCAGAGTTCTCATCTTCGCTTCAAAAGATAAGGTCTATTTCATAAACTCAATATGAGTTCGGTAGCATATTTGTGGCATATTTTGATATGTATATTTGGTAATCATTTGATATGATTTTTACCCTTATTTTGTGTTATTTCAAAAGATCTATGGATTTTGGTGTTTTGAGTTAAACTTGGGGGTTTGGATTTGACATGAAAAAGAGAGATTTTTCAAATGAGTTCTTAAACAAAGTCATGATTTTGTATTGGTGATAAAGATATGCTGACATGGTGGCTTTCCTTTACTCAAAGTGATTTTGAAAGAAAATAAGGTTTTGTTCAAAACCCTGGGTTTTAGCTTGCGTTAGAAAATAATGAAAAATGATGTTGGTTTTGTAAGAGATGAGAAGAAAATGGTTGTGGGATTTTGAAAATGGTTGTTGTTACTCTTTTGGAAAATATATTTATATTGTTATCTTTTGATTATTGCATTAGAGATAATTGTTTTGGCTATTGGTGGAGGATTTCATTGCCGTGTGTTAGAAATTGAAATTGTACATTTTGAAAAGAGGTTTTGGAAATTCTTACATTATGTTCTGGAACATTTGCATTGTTTTGGAAAAACAATATTTTAAGTTACATGTATTGTACTATTGAAAGAGGTAAATAAAATGGTGAATCTGGGAGAAAGTTATTGTTATATCAAATAAGTTGACATGTGTGTCTATAACATGCCCGGGGCGTACTCGCGCACGTTAAACAGTTCGGACTCTCAAGATCTCTTTGATCTAGTCTCATAAGTGCAATGTGAAACGTAGATGAGAGTACAGATTTGGCAACTTTTAGAAAATCCATTTTATTGCAAAACCTTTTGCCAGAAATGGACTGCGTCATCAGATCTCAGAGTCGCCACCTAATATTTTGGGAAATTAGGAAACCCATGACTCGTGCCAAGGCCACTGTTCGTCGTAACCAAGGATGCTTGGCTCGGAACCTTAGGTATGAGAATAAAAGGTCAATAATGAGCACCCTCGCTCACTCGATCAAAGATCGGCCTCTACTAAACCATGATATAAATTTTATTTTTTTTATATGTTCATGTTCTGATTATTTTAGTAAATCTTAAAATTTACTATGTGAAGCATACACGGTATAGACTAGTTTGCTCAAATTGGAATAATTCAATTTCATGTTTGTTTTTTGAAAGGGGTTGAATTTGCCACTTAACAAAGTGGGCTTAAAGCTCGTAAATTTGTCACTTGACAAAGTGGGCTTAAACATACATTCATTGAATTATTCCAATTCAAGCAACAAGCCTTCATCCATGTCACGACCCAAACCCGCCCCTATAGGTTTAGCATCGTAACCGGCCAGTAATCTTGGGATTACCGAAGGCCTCTGAGACAGATTAACATAATATTAGGGGCTAGCGGAAGAAATTAAGAATATACAACGTCCGTTGAGCTGTGCAGACTTATATGAGATAGAAAAATTTTAATCTTTTTATATACATATATACACATCATCTTTAAGTCATAATATATATATACAGATTAGGCAGAAAGAGACTTAGTCCCCTTTTTCAAAATACACCTGACTTGAAGAACCAAACAAGAAAACATAACTTAAACTTTAAATTACATAACGATAACACTTAACATATCCGGAACCTCCATGGGAGGCATATAGGTTGGCTGACAGAATAGATTATAGACAGATGCCTCTAAGCCTGATCACGCACCTGATCACCTACATACATAAATAATACAGTAAGCTAAAGCCCAGTGAATAATAACAGAGTAAAGGGTTTCAATGAATGAGTCCATACAAATTTCAGAAATCAATTCATATTGTATCAAAATCATGCTTGATCAGATCGAACTCATAATTCAGTTTTATCAAATTCATACTTGATCAGATCATATACCGACAGAAATTATAAGTCATAGTTACATTTACGTGATACATCCATTAGCATAACTAAACAGAACGCGCAATACGTAAGGTTATGAATAACCTCCTTAGCTCCCGCGAAGGAACCTCCGGATCCGGGTAACAAGACAGCTAAGCCCCCATGGCGGGCCTCCGGTACGGGCATTAGTGTACAAACAAAACGCATAAAGCGTAACACAACAGGACGCATGAAGCGTAAAGTTCCCCGAAGGAACCTCTGATACTGGGTCACGGTTGTAAATCTCACATGGTACTAAGGATGTCACAGATACATGTCAGAAATTGAACAATCATTCATTGTACATAACATATCATTTCAGAAAACAGATCTCATTTTGTCACACAGAAAATAAGTACAGTTGAACATATCTTTACTAAGTTATTACTCACCGTGGGCTGCAGAAGCAAATCAGACAGACTGGACATATCAGGAAAATCAGGCAGACAATCGCGCGTGACCTACACAAGCACATCACATATACACATTGAAATACAATATTACTCCATTGATTAAACTTTTCCTTTCTAGTCCGAAGTTCTACTACGTTTATTCTTTCTCAATTAAATAAATCGGGTTCTTATTTCACATATTCTTTCATTACTAAGTCCTTCTTTTCCAAATAGATTGATCCTTTACTTGGCTTCTTAGACAATTACCACAAGATCAATGATTCATTCTTTAACTAACTAATCTATGTTAATTAGTAGTCTATTATTCTTTATTGAGTCATAAATCGTGTCTAGAATGCAATGGAAAGAGATGAGGATAAAAATATGAACTAAATGCAACTTTCCAAAATGTGCTGAAAATGGGGTCTTCGCTTGAGCGCCACTTTGGTCGCTCGAGCGGACTGTAAAATTTGAAAAACTACTGGGAGCTTGATTTTCACGCTCGAGCGAGACTTTTCTCGCTCGAGCGGACAACAAAAATTCAGAAATTCTAAAATTGAAATTAAAGTTCAAATTTGGTATTTAAAACATCAAAACACGTACTTTAGTATTCCAACATGGAGAATCATTTATTAAAGTTATAATTTGCTAAATCATTTATTCAACGATCATCTACTCAAAATCATTTATTCAAAATCATGCCCCAATTGCCAAATTTAGTTTGAAATCATTTTCTCCATATCAAGCCAAATCCCAACTCCAAAGTGATTAATCTCTAAATTGAACCCCATAAATTTAACATAGCTCCAATCTCTCATTTTCTTTTTAGTTACATAAAATTGATTTCAAACTCTTTCTACTTTCCTTTCAAGCATGAAATTAAAGTCATAAATTCCTTAGAAAATTATTCGCATGTATGAAATTGACATCAAAATTACTAGTTTTATATTCTTATAAATTTTCCAACTAATTTCCATAACCATGAGTCTACTTAATTTCTTACTTAATCCATGAGACTAATTTCATAGCTTTCTTAATTCCTGATGCATGTAACTTATTTTATATTTGACACCCAATTTCATCCTAATTCCATGAATTAAATCTCAAATCTCCAAGTATTATAGGATGGTTCTACAAAATCAAGCCAAAGATAATTGATTTCTAATTTATTTTCCATAACCACTCACATGCATGTAACCCATTTCAAATTAACTTCTATAATTTTGAATCTAATTCAATTTTATTACTCTTTTACTAATTCCTTTTAATTTACATGAAATTGAAGTTATATGACTCTTAGGAAAGCATTTGCATGTATGAAATTAAGATTAAAACCAACTAATTTTCTATATTCAAAATCAAATCGTAATTTAATTCTTGATTTAACCAAATTTAGATTAAATTAATTTCCTTCATAACACACCCAAAACTTAATTCATAATCATAGATGTTCCAAAATATATTTAAATTTTGAATAAAACTCTTTCATTATATTACATGCATGGGTTAGAGATCAAAACCAAATCAATGTCTAATTTTTCATAAACATGAGCCTAGCTTATTTTTTTTCATATCTATTCCAAATTTAAACTTATAAGTCTTTCACACATGAATTTAAGTCTAAAACATCAAAATTCCAACATGCATGTAGAAATAAGGCCCAAATTCAAGTGAGATGTTCAACATCAAACCAAAATAATCAATTTCCATATTTATTTCCATAACTATGGATCTTAGCTTTATTTCCGTATTCAAACCCATTTCCTCATAAATTTTATGGAATTGATCTTAAACTCCTCTTAATTTTAAGTGTAATGTAGGGATTCTACAAAAATCAAGTTTGATTTCCATACCTTAAACTTTAATCCCACAGAATTTAATTGATTCGCTTCTAATTCCCTTGTTTCTCCTACCTTTTCTTCCCTTATCTTTCCTTCCTCTTGGGCTGAAAATGCTTCATATCCTCTCTTGGCTCTCTCTCACTCTCTCACGGGTTTGCACAGGACAAAGAAATGAAGCCAAACCCCTTTTTGTTCACAATCTCTTTCCAATACAAGAACTCTTATACTAATATATTTATGTATATATCAAGTGCTGTCTCCACATTACACGTGCGCGCGCACACACACACACAAAAATCACCACCAGATTTCTCAGTACACCCACCTAAATTTCTAAGTGCACCCACACCCACCATTCTAATTTGTTCCCTAAGGCAATTTATTCTTAGGATAAATTTTAAATTAAGCAACACTTAGTCTAAATAAATATTGATTAACACATAATTAAATTAATTAGTACAAATCATAAGTCCCACATAATTTAATTAGTTTAGTTTGACTTCCACTAAGGCCCAATTAATTATGTTTAATTCTACCAAGCCGAAACAGATTTTTAATCAGACTCTCAAAAGGCTCCAAATATTAAATTGAATTCATTTTCATTATCAATTTCGATTTCCCAAATCATTCAGGCCTTTAATTTCTGATCAGACTCAAATTTTCAACCTTAAATTACATCTTCAAATTGGACACATCACGATTAAATCTAATTTATAATAACCACAATTCACAATCCTCATGACTTAATCAACTCCAATTAGAACCTAATTAATCAAATCTCAATTTACTAAACTGAATTGAATATTTAATTAAACTCCCAAATGGGTCCATAATTAATATTAAATTGATTCGACTTCTTAACTTCACTTACTCAAGCCATTTGGACCCTTAATTTCTAATTCCAAAATAAACCTTCAATAAAATCATATACGAGTCAGATTCCACAATTCTCATAAATTCCAAATAAATTATAATACTCGGTAATTAAATCTCAGATCCTCTTAATTAATCAAGTACTAATCATTATACGTGACGGGGTTGTTACAATCCACATGCATTCAAATAGTTATATCAAGCAAGCAAATAACCTCATGGTAGGATGCTAAACATAATAAGAAAATTATACACAAATGGGATGCTAAAGTATAAAAATTCACAGATTTACCGACGTCCCTCGAACAGTTACAAAACAAAGTTAGTAAAATATGCATGATCCTATATACAGAATTCTAATGCAATTCACTCATGAGATGCAGTTAAAGATTCGGCTTCTACAATATGGCATGTGAATCATCTCAAGAACATGAGGTAGCGTAAATAATTACATAAGAATTGATTAAATCCATAAATGTAAATTTAGCCGAATCAATATGTATGAAACATGGATGCAAAGCATGAATATGCATAGCATGTCAAATATATACATATTAGAGAAAGCGATTAAAGAATGGGATAGAAAGAAATGGAATAAAAGGATTATTACAACACTTTAAATATTACAAATCCAAATGCAAGAGAGTAAGGAGTGAATAAAAATAGGACTTTTCTTAAGTGTGCAATTGCACACCATGTGCTACTTACACAAAAAGTGTAAGTGTAAGGTGTAAGTATAAGTATAAGGTGTAAGTGTAAGGTGTAAGGTGTAAGTGGGTTGCATATGGTGTGCAACCTCAAAAAAGGTATAAGTGTAAGGTTTAATTTTTCACAAAAGGTGTAAGTGTAAGGTGTAAGTGTAAGGTATAAGGTGTAAGTTGCACACCATAACCAAACCCATAAAAATAAAAATAAAAGTTTTAAACATCGGCCGTTTATCAACTAGCAAAGATCATTTGTCTTCAATCTCGCCGGCCTGTACACCTCAGCTTCAATAGAGGCCCCACTTCTCTCTCTAATAGTTCACTTTTGACAATGGTCTCCTTATGTTCATCTTCAAGTTCTCCTAGCATTGCCTCCATCATCCGACATTCTTTAATGGATATCTGCAGATCAATTATAGAGACAAAAACATAGTTGGTGAACATAGTTGGTGGAGAGCCAAACACGACCAAGATGAGATAGTGTGTTGATCTTTTTTTTTTTTTTTTTTTTTTTTTTTTTTTTTTTTTTAAATCATCCACCACCCTGCCGTTTAGAGAGAGATAGCTTGATGAATTGTGTGTGAGCCACTGAGAGAGCTCCAGAGAGAGCAGTCGTCCCAACACATGCATCTTTCTGCCCCATGCCAACCATCACGCCAGTGTGACGTGGGCGGCCAACTATACTAGGGAACACAGCCCTTGGAGCATCATCTCACAGCCCTTGGAGCTTCATTTCCAGCAAACCCAGCCTTAACCATCCCTGTTCCGAGAGGACCTCGGCCCATGCGAGAGAGTTGCAGAGAGAGTGAGCTGTTTGGGTATGTTGTAGAGAGAGAGACCAGCTAGAGAGAGATGAGAGTGAGAGAGCTCAGCCAAGGAGGCCGAGCCTCCTGTGTGTGTGTGTGTTGCTGTGTTGTGTAGAGTGTGCCGTGTGTGTGTGTGCATGTGTGTTGTGTAGCTCAGCTTCTCCTCTAAAAAATACAACCCAAGAGAGAGATAAGAGAGAGTGTGGGTGTATGTGTTGCTGTGTTGATATCCCCCCCCCCCCCCCCCCCCCCTTTTTTAGCTTCGATCCCCCGTCCTCATGCACACCGAGAGGGAGAGGGAGAGAGATTGAGTGGGTGCTTCCTCTGTGTGTGATGTGTTCAGCTTGTATCAGTGTGCATGGTGAGTGTGTGGTGTGTCTATGGCAGTGTGTATGTCTTAGGGAGAGAGAAGAGAGATGTTGTATTGATGAATGATCATAAGGCTTTGCCTTAGATCAGTTTTATGCGTTTTGATCTCTACGTGTGACTCTCTGAAAAATGCTTGTGAATTGATCCACCTCTCTGATAGAGGTTCTGAAATATTGAAGGGGAGAGAAAAGGGACCAGAGAGAAGGAGAGATGCCTTCTCTATGTTCTATCTGTGTGTGTTGAGTGTATCAGTCCCTTCTCAGCTCTAAAATGCTGTCTGTCCATGCCCCGAGAGAGCCCTCGAACCTACCATCTTTCCATTGGGAGAAGAAGTATCGAATTGGATTGGATTTTGGCCGTTGAGGTTCAGATTAGCTCAGCATGAATCTGTTTTGTCCATTCACATGTGAAGACCCCCCACCAGAGATGAGGAACCCCGCAATGAATAGGGAAGCTGCCTTTTTATCCCTCCTTTCTCTCTCTACCCCCTTTTCTCCCTAAAAAAAAATAATATCTCTCCACTTTTGTTTTCTTTTTTATTTTTTTTTTAAAATCAACCTGCAGAACCAGAGAGAGCCCATACATGTGTATCTTGTTTTAGCTCAAAGCAAAGATGCTTTGTCCCCTCGTCCTCTTTTTCTCACCGACGAGGCCACTTCTTCTTTTCTCATCACCCACGAGGCTGCTCACACAAACAATCTATTATCTCTTAAAATAATTTATCATTTTTCCCATTCAAAATCATATTATAATATATTCTATCTATATTTTAATATATAAACAGATACATATATATTGTAGCGCTCCCAAAATAATATATTAAACCTATCTATCATGCGGAAGAATATAATAGAAATACAATACTTTCATTCATCAAAATTTATTATTTAACAAGTAATTAAATGTCATGTAGGCTTACATATTCCCAAGTCATTGCTTGGTTGCACAAAGTAAGTCTCGCTTATTACATTTTAAGCCCTTGGCTTTACAAATAACAAACATACACACAACAAGACATAATTAAGAAGCTCTTGCTTCTCGAAAGTCCATCATCGCTATTGTTTTAGATGAAACATCTCACCTGTACCTGAAAATGGTATTCTCGTATAGGGTGAGCCAACAGCCCAGTAGAAATAATCTAACACAATATATGAGGTTTAGCAAAGGTATAAATACCACGTGCATAAACAATACCGATACTAAAACATCCACAAGGCCTGCATATTCATATGCCACTAAGACCAAACCTCATTTCCATTTTCCTTCAATTCATTTCAAGTTCATATATGCTACTCAATTCATGAGTTAAATTCATTATCTTTCAACAAACAAAATAAGATTACAACTCAATGGTTTCCAATTATGCAAAACACACATAAACATTTCAAATCTGTCATTTTACGGATATTTCGTCCGAAGGAATCGGCACCCATGTATATTTTCTCAGATATGCCATTTTACGGATATTTCGTCTGCTGGAATCGGCACCCATATATATATATGATTTCGGGTCTTTTACCCAGGACACTCCGGCCAGCTTGCTTTCAGCAGAGTCCATCCCTTTTCTTCTCCCAAATAAACATACATATATAATGTATTTATAAACATAGTCATATGCAATGACAACCAACATTTGATTAGCATTAAATCGCCTAATCCTTATGCAATTTCTACAACAATCATAGCTATCTTCCACCGATAGCCCAATACATTTATCTCTAAACAGATATTCAATCTCAAGATAAATAGTTTATTCACAACTTTCAAAAGTGTAAGATAATACATATTTAATTTCACCATCTATACCCATAACCTTCCAATTTCACATTTTCAATGCTAATCCCAATTATTTATACAAAATAATAATTTAATCAAAATTAGGGCAAAATCTCTCTCTTTCCAAATATTAACCCAGACACCAAAATCAACTATTTTGACACAACATGATCTTATATTCAAGCATCATACTCATTTACCTCATATTCATCAAATACCCCTCTTTTCATTTTACATCCAAATTTTAGATTTGTCCAAACCACAACCAAATCTCATCATCTATACGCAATAGCAAATAACTAAGTTAAAAACCATATTAGAGTGTAGAAAATTCCTACCTCAAGCTTAAAAGAGAAGATGAGTGAAACAAGGTTGAAAATCCAAAGATGTCGAAACCAACTTCTACTTTTATCAAAAAGAAACTCTTGACAAGTTCTACATTTAATCTCAAAGGAGCAAGGCAATGAGATACTTCCAAGAGAGTAGATCTAAAGATCTTTGAGCAAAAAGTGATTTTGGAGAGGAAGAGAGTGTATGATGGTTTGGAGAGGGAGAAAGAGAAGAAAAATAAAGAAAAGGTCAAGTGAGGAACCTATTTATAGTGCTAGGTCATAATGAAATAAAGTCCCAAAGTCAATCCCAAAAGATCAAGTCAAAATCCCCAAAAAGTAGGCTCAAAACCGGACTAAAATCTGGAAAAAAAGTTTGCAGTGGTCGACCCTTTCCGCACAGGGGTAGACCCTATGAAGGAAATTATGTTTGACAGCATGCAAGAGGGTCGACCTTCTCCCAAACTGGTATCTACCCTATTTTCTAGCAACCAACACACAGACATAAGAGGGTTGACCTTCTCTAGTCTGGTGTCTACCCTATTTTCCAACAACACTACCAGAAACTTCACCAATAGGTAAGGGTCGACTCCTAGGAAGGCTGGTATCGACTCTAGCATAGAATTTCTAAGTTTCCAAGGAACTTTTGACAAGAACAAGTGCGAACAACCAAACCCAACAAGTTTAAATCGGATTATACCCTCCAAAGCTAACCCATAACAACACCAAAGATTTTCAAAATAAAAATAAAGGATTCAAATACACTTCCCAAAAACTTTGAAAGACACAAGTGTTACATATATATATAAATTGAATCCACTCTCTTTCTTCCTTTTTTTGTTATTATTTTTTTATGATTATCTTCCTCCACCCACAAAAACATTCTAACCATATATACATTTTTTTTTTGTAATTTTGTAATTTTTCTTCTTTTTTTTTGTTTTTATTATTTTTTTTATTTATAAAATATCACATGCCAATTTGTATAAACATACCTAAAAATATGTACAAACACACAAAATTATATAAAATTATAAAAGATTACAAATTCATAAAATAATAAAAATATTTTAATTTGGCCAAAAAGGGTGAGGTTTGGGATTAAAGCTTCAATTTTCAATTTTCATCATGGGTGGTCAAAATAAAGTGCCCAAGTCTTAGGGTCAGTCAAAATAGGATGTCTACAATATCTAGGGTAAAAGTCTCGAAAATCGCATGTATACATGGGTGTCGATCCCGCGGATGAAATTTCCGTTAAATGGCAATAGTAGTGCTTGTACAACCTACGTTTACATGGGTCTCGGCTTACGGTTTCCTCCGGACGAAATTTTCAAGAAATATTGTACTTGTTCTAGAGATTTACCCATTTATTTACTATTATGTTGGTTTGGAACATGATATTTGGAAAATGGTTTAAAAATGTATTTGTTGTTGTCTAGCGATGTATTTACATTTGATTTAGCAATGTATTTGTTAGTTGGTATTGAGGCACCGGATTAGTTTTTGGAAAGACATTTTATATCAAACGGATGATTAGAACTTGGAAAACGTTTTGATTAAACGTAAGGTTTTGATATTTGGAAAGAAAAGATTTTGTTGAGAAATCAAATTGTAGTGACCCTGATTTTTTGTAAGTCATTATTTAGTATTATTACTTTATTTTATTTTTGTCTTTATTAATTACGTGGTTACATGAGAATTTCGTCACGCCCCAAATTTTTACTACTCGGATAACATTATCAATATTCATTAATTAAGTCCAATTTACAAATGACAATTCATCCCTTGATGAAATGATGAATAATTAAATATATATGTTCTCTCTCGTTATACAACAGTGACATTTTTATACAAATAAAAGAAATGCCCTGAGGCTTATAATAATAATAATAAAAAAGACACTACTGTAACAAGCCCACGAGGGACCTCGCTACAGTTCGGACTCGATTTTGTTGCGGTTCTAAATCTGAACCAAAGAGTCCAACTCTGGCAAATCGTTTTGAAGAAAAACAGATTTTTTAGAAAAGAAGTACCAAACATGGACTGCTTTGCCAGATAACAGAGTCGCCACCTAAATATTTTAAAATGGGAAATTTAGGAAACCCTGACTCGGTGCCAAAAGGCCACGTGTCCGTCATCACCAAAGTTGGCTCGGGAACTTGGGTACGATTGGGGAAGGTCACATCGTGAGCACCCCCGCTCGCCCGGTCAAAGACCGGCCTCTACTAACCATGATATCTTTTTTTTGAAAACATTGCGAGTTCTTATTCCGGTTATTAGCCTAGGTTACTATGTGATGCGCACAGCATACAAGTATAGACTGAATCGCCTGTATTGGAACAAAACATTTCATGTTTGTCTGTTTGAAAATGGTTTGATGGTGCTACCCGCAGGTAGGCTAAGACGCGGATTTGCCACCCTCAGGTGGGCTTAAGAAAATATGATTTTGCCACTATCTAGTGGGCTTTAAAACAAACATTTGATGAATTGCTCCAGTTCAGATAACTCAACCTCCACCCACAGGCATTCAAGGCAGTTATATCACATAAGCACATAGCTTCATAGTAAGCATGCTATCATGGCAGCACTCACACGCATGCAAGGATGCTAAAGCATAAAACTTACTGAGTACTCCAAGCCAAAACAAAAAGCTCATTAGAAATCCATGCATGATCCTAGATACAGATTTGCCTAATGCAACACATGCAAAATGCAATTATAGCAGACTCGGCTATTCTAAACATGGCATGAGAAATGCAACAATTAACATGTATTCAATTTGGAATTGAAATACAATGCAGTTTGTATGATGCGCCGAGCCCGGTGCGTGCAAAACAGATGAATGATGCAAACATGCTGTCATACTGTATGCTAATTGAAATATGCCCTATATCTAACCATCATAAGCGGGTAAATAAAAGGGAGAAAGAAATGGGGGTTGGGAGACATACATCACACTCACACACCCTTATTACAATTTTGCCCTCGCGCAGAAGGTCCAAATAAATATACAGTCCGAATGAAAGAATAATACAGTCCGAAATATACAGATAAAGTACAAATTCCTAATTAATTAACAAATTAATTAAGAAAGCAGTAAACTGGCATGCAAGCCAGGGGGTGCCTTGCTTCTGATGAATAGTGTATGCTGGACTGCCTCGGGCGGAAATCCATTGGGATGCCCCAATTAGCCTCTGTTTGCAATATTTCTCGAAATGCGCGCCGGACTCCGAAAAGTAGCTCATTCTGGGTTTTGCTGCAACAGAGAGCAGGAAAAGGGCATAGCAATGTATTTTCACAAATATATGCATGCCTCGATCCTCGTGCCACCAATCACGCATATCGATACATGATGGCCGAGGAGTCGGATTGCACAACTCAATATCGGATGAATGCAGATGAATGCTATAACTAAACCTAACTCCATCATGGGTAATCCGGAGTGTCGGTGACTTGGGAATTGAGACTCGTTTCGTTACTCGGGGTACGGAACGCGCCTCGTTTCCTGTGCAATATGCATGATATGCATGAAATGCAACTAAGATACAGCCTAGTATGCACAATGCTGATGCGAATGAGATGAAAATAAGATGAAAATGAGACGCCTCGAAAAGCGTGTACGCGGGCACGCAAACCGAGGCGATGGCATGAGATGCAAACCGGATAAAACTGAAGTGCCTCGAAATGCGTGCACACGGGCACGCAAACCGAGGCGATGATGTGAAATGCAAATCGGATAAAATCGAAGTGCCTCGAAATGCGTGCACACGGGCACGCAAACCGAGGCGATGATGTGAAATGCAAATCGGATAAAACCGAAGTGCCTCAAAATGCATGCACACGGGCACACAAACCGAGGCGGTGATGTGAAATGCAAATCGGATAAAACAGAAGTGCCTCAAAATGCGTGCACACGGGCACGCAAACCGAGGCGATGATGTGAAATGCAAATCGGATAAAACCGAAGTGCCTCAAAATGCGTGCACACGGGCACGCCAACCGAGGTGATGATAAACAAGCATGAAAATGCAGATTGGGTTTATACTAACATGAGTGGACCTCAGTCACACTCACATAAGATGCCGGCAGGTAAAAAAGAGATGCCTCGAAATGCGTGCCCGTGGGCACGCAAATCGAGAAACACGGAATGGCATGTGAAATGCAATGATGGGCTTATACCAACATGAGAGGGCCTCAGCCGCGCTCACATAGGATGCCGTCGGATAAAAAAAAAGAAGGTGCCTCGAAATGCGTGCCCGTAGGCGCGCAAACCGAGACAGTGACATACAGATATGAAATGGCATACGGAATGCGAATTGGGCTTACGCCGACATGAGAGAGCCTCAGCCACACCCACATAGGCTACCAAGAGACAAAAAGAGGAGTGCCTCGAAATGCGTGCACACGGGCACGCAAACCGAGGCGATGATAAACAAGCATGAAAATGGTACAGAAATGCAATGATGGGCTTATACCCACATGAGAGAGCCTCAGCCTACTCACATAGGAAGCCAATGAATGAAAATGGAGTGCCTCGAAGTGCGTGCCCACGGGCACGCAAACCGAGGCAATGCACTAAGGCATGAAATGACATGGAAAATGATATGCAAGCATGCAAACCAAATTTCAGCAGCTAAATGAAGGGGAAAACAGCCCCGAAATGATACGAAATGACAATCAATGCATGAAATCATCCCGAAATGTGATTTTAAGTATCCGAAATGGCCTACGGCTATGCTAAACATGCAAAATTGGCACATGAAAGCAAAAACAGTAGCAAGGCAGCCCCAAAAATAGCATCTTTTCAGTACAAAACATGGCCAAATTGTGAGCATAGATATGGCAACAATGGCACGCAAAAATGGGGGAAAAGAGGGGATTTATTAAGCAAGTAGTATATAGAAAATTCAAACCAAAAAATTTCCTTCTACAACTTTGAAGAGGAGCCCAAAATATGCATATTTACAGTGAATGACAACTCCAAAATCAGTATGTAGATAGGCTCAAAATAGCATGCAATATATGGACCAACAAGGGCTATAAAGAGAGGTACCATAAGAAAACATCAAATGGCCTAAGACCCTTAATAAAACACAAAGAATAGACCAAAACAAGACACTTTACAAGCCTGATTAAGACCTAAAACAGAAGGTAGAATGGCCTAAAAAATCATGCAATTTTACGAAAAATAAGATGGATACAACATGAAGTACCAAAACCAAACATCAAATGGCCTGAGACCCTTAACAAAACACAAATAATGGACCAAAATAAGGCACTTTGCAAGCCTGATGGAGGCTCAAAACAGAAGCATGATAAGCTTAAAGAAGCATGCAAAATGGGAGTAGAACAAGAATTCAAAGCAAGTGCATGATAGAGGATGAAAACCAGGTTGAGCCCTTCTTCAATGTTGAAGAGGGGCTCAAAATAAGCACAATATCAGTATGTTGTATGCTCCAACTCAGATCACAAATAGGCTAAAAATAGCATGCAATTTTATGGTAAAATGGAAGAATTTCAAAGGAAGTACATGCTAGAGCCACCAAACATGGTTTAGCCCTTCTTCAATGTTGAAGAGGGGCTCAAAATAAGCCTACTAACAGTATATATCAGGCTCTAAATCAGATCATTCAAAAGCCAAATAAAGCATGCAAATTATTGACCAAAAGAGTGATATTGAAGCAGGTGTATGATAGAGGTACCAAATGAGGTTGAGCCCTTCTACAATGTTGTAGAGGGGCTCAAAATAAGCACAAAATCAGTAGGGGTCAAAGCCCAAAACAAAAGGGAAATAGGGTAAAGAATTGATAGAAAATAATGCTAGAAAAAGGGATTTAGAGGCTTACCCTTGGAGATCCAACTTTGGTGGCTTCTTGACTTGAAATTGTTGCTTGTTGGCCTCTGAAAATCACTCCCTTGCTGCTGAAATGGAGTTGATGATGGTGGTGCTTAGGGTTGGTGAAGGATTGAGCTAGAACCTTGAAGATTTTTTGAGTTTTTGAAGGTGGAAATAGAGGTTTTGGGGGAGAGGTTCTTGAGGTGAAAATTGCCAACCCTAGCAAAGGAGGAGGGCAGCCCTTTAAATAGGCAAGAAAGGGTGTAAAAGGGGAGGGAAATGGAGGCAAGATTTCCCTCCCAAAATATCCCCTGGAGGGGGAGATATTTTGCAAAAAATATCCGGACAGCTGTAAAGAGCTGGAAAGCAGAAAGCTGGCCGGCCAGGTGAATTTCTGGAAGGTGGCCGGCCGGCCACCCCAACTGGTCGGCCAGCCACTCACCCTGGCCGGCCGGGCATGGCCCAAAAATGAACTCAAAAATTTCTGGCCGACCACCATGTGTTAGGGTCCCTCCAAGTGTGTAGAATAAGGCCCCAAGGTTGGAATCTGGCAACTCTGAAGCAGGAGTCACAACATAGAACTTGAAGGAGAGGCTCAAAAATGAAATTAACAATTACTGGCCGACCATGCACTTTTAGGGTCCTCCCATGTGTGTAGAACAAGGTTCCAAGGTTGGAATCTGGCAACTCTGAAGCAGGAGTCACAACATTGCATTTGAAGGAGAGGCTCAAAAATGAAATTCACAGTTGCTGGCCGACCATGCACTTTTAGGGTCCTCCCATGTCCCCCGATCACAAATATATAGCTTTGGTTGGAAGAAAACATCCCCAGGGTGTTCAACATTGGCCTGGAAGTGAGCAAAACGGGCGCCGGAGGAGCGAAACTGGTTGTCTGGGATAATTGCTGGCCTCCCACCCCCCAGTGATCTTCCTGGTATTGAAACAGAGGTACCTGCCAAAATTGAACAAAAACTAATGCAAAATGAATGCTCGGGACCAAAACCGCGCAGTTCGGGGTCCCGAAAATGGGCTGCAGGCACCGGAAGTGGCATGCGGCCACAAAGTGGGCATCAGAGGCCCCAGGGTTCCTCGTAATGATAAAACAGAGGTCCCCGCCAAAAATGGACGAAAACCGATGCAAAATGAATGCTCGGGGGCCAAACCGCGAGGTTCGGGGTCCCGAAAACCGGCTGCAGGCACCGAAAGTGGTGTTCGACCACGAAGTGGGCATCAGAGGCCCCAGGGTTCCTCGTAATGATAAAACAGAGGCACTTTCCAAAAACCGGAGAAATCGGAGATGGTTGGGCGGTCCCGAACCAAGGCACACGGCCTGACGGTCCCGAAAACCGGGAACCGGGCTCCGAAATGGGCAAAATGGCCTACGGCCACAAAAAGTAGCTCACGGCCACTGAGAGATAGTCTACGGGACCACTCCCTCCCCTTAGGAAAGAAAACAGAGAAAACCGAGTCTGGTTCGCAAACCGAGACAAGGCACAGAAGAAAGTTCGGAAGTCCGGAGGCAGGGTGCACGGCCGCGACTCTGAGACTTCTGAACGAGCACGACATGCAACATCACCGAGCGCTTAACCGGTGACGTCTGAGTCTTAAGGTCGGTCAAAAATGGGGTGTCTACAGTTGCCCCTCTTTGACAGAACTCGGAAGTCACGAGAAGTGACGAGAATGAATGTTAAAGCCCAGAGACGACCCATTTTTGACAAGGCCGAAGACTTAGACAATCATACAAGATGAACAAAGATATGTGCGCCCGCAGGCGTGCCCTCAGGCAAAGGGGGCAAAATGCAAATGATAGGCACGGAGCCAGGTGATCATGCAAGTGCAGCAAGCTGTAATGAAGCAAGTATTGACAAATAGATGCAACAGTTCTAAGCAAGGATGCAAAGCAACAACTACATTTTCATGCAGTTAGGAATGCGGAGAATTATTCAATTCTCGTCGCGTCTCACACGGAGAAGATACGATACCTGCGCGATTCGTCTGGTCGCACCAGCCTCAAACTTACCTCAAGTGATGAAAATTGCAAGAGAAGCCCCGGAATCAAAATTTAGTCGGCTCAAAGTGCTTAACGCTGGAAGATTTCGCGAAAACAACTTGCGTGGAAGGCCGGGGGACGCGTATAAAATGCAGATTTGAGGGAGAAAATGGTTTGGGGAGCAAGAGGAGGAAGTTTTGCAGCCTTGGGTGTGATTTTCGGATGGAATGGAGGTGTGTATATATAGAAACATGAAAAATGACCAAAATGCCCCTGCTTTTGGGCAGTGGCCGACCGGCCACCTTTTCTGGCTGGCCGGCCCCTCTACTTTTTGGCCCTAGCCGATGGCCTCTCCTAGGGGAAATGGGCTGGCCGTTGGTGGTCCCCACCCTCTCCCCTACCTCTCTGCAAATTTTGAGGAAAATCGGAGTTCCCGGGACCTGGAGAGTTCAAGAAAAGTGCACTTTCTGGCGCCGAATTGCCTGCGCCAGAAAGTGCACTTTTCTTGAACTCTCCAGGTCCCGGGAACTCCGATTTTCCTCAAAATTTGCAGAGAGGTAGGGGAGAGGGTGGGGACCACCAACGGCCAGCCCATTTCCCTAGGAGAGGCCATCGGCTAGGGCCAAAAAGTAGAGGGGCCGGCCAGCCAGAAAAGGTGGCCGGTCGGCCACTGCCCAAAAGCAGGGGCATTTTGGTCATTTTTCATGTTTCTATATATACACACCTCCATTCCATCCGAAATCACACCCAAGGCTGCAAAACTTCCTCCTCTTGCTCCCCAAACCATTTTCTCCCTCAAATCTGCATTTTATACGCGTCCCCCGGCCTTCCACGCAAGTTGTTTTCGCGAAATCTTCCAGCGTTAAGCACTTTGAGCCGACTAAATTTTGATTCCGGGGCTTCTCTTGCAATTTTCATCACTTGAGGTAAGTTTGTCTCAATATTTGGAAAATTTTCCCGGGAGTTGACTTTTGCTGACTTTTCATTTCCCGAGAGTTGACTTTTGTTGACTTTTTCCAATTTGGCTCATTTTAGCTCATTTTTGCTTCTCTTTGCAGATTTCCTAACATGGCGGGTCATTTCCCTCACGGTGGAGGTCCTCCCGGTGCCGGAGACGATTTTGATTTTATGTCATTGCCCCCGAGGGTTCGCCCTTTTATTCCCAATCGATATGCCCCAGCGGTACATAGGTTTCCGCGAGCCACTTTTCGTCATTTCACCGAGTTCAACGATCGGGTACCAGGGGATCTTCTTCTGCGAGAGCCGGAGCAGCACCTCTCCCACGATGCAGAGGTATTTTACTTTATTTTCTGCATTTTTCGTGCCTTTTGTACCTTTGCCATGCTTAGACACAGTTTAGCTTACGACATAGTACTTGCATCCTGAGCATGTGACTTAGCCACTTGAATTTCATGAACATACGGCTCATTGAATAATTGTGAACGCACGGTACACATTAGTTAGAAATTGAACACACGGCTCAAACATTGATTCACCGAACACACAGCCTGAAGTTGAAAATGAGCACACAGCACATACTGATTAAGAGTAGAACACACAATCCCAAACTCTGATTTACTGAACACGCAGCCCAAATTTGAAGTGAACGCACAGCCCACTGATTAAGAGTAGAACGCACAGTCCCAAACTCTGATTTACTGAACACGCAGCCCAGATTTGAAGTGAACACACAGCCCACTGATTAAGAGTAGAACGCACAGTCCCAAACTCTGATTTACTGAACACGCAGCCCAGATTTGAAGTGAACACACAGCCCACTGATTAAGAGTAGAACGCACAGTCCCAAACTCTGATTTACTGAACACGCAGCCCAGATTTGAAGTGAACGCACAGCCCACTGATTAAGAGTAGAACGCACAGTCCCAAACTCTGATTTACTGAACACGCAGCCCAGATTTGAAGTGAACACACAGCCCACTGATTAAGAGTAGAACGCACAGTCCCAAACTCTGATTTACTGAACACGCAGCCCAGATTTGAAGTGAACACACAGCCCACTGATTAAGAGTAGAACACACAGTCCCAAACTCTGATTTACTGAACACGCAGCCTAGATTTGAAGTGAACACACAGCCTACTGATTAAGAGTAGAACGCACAGTCCCAAACTCTGATTTACTGAACACGCAGCCCAGATTTGAAGTGAACACACAGCCCACTGATTAAGAGTAGAACGCACAGTCCCAAACTCTGATTTACTGAACACGCAGCCCAGATTTGAAGTGAACGCACAGCCCACTGATTAAGAGTAGAACACACAGTCCCAAACTCTGATTTACTGAACACGCAGCCCAGATTTGAAGTGAACACACAGCCCACTGATTAAGAGTAGAACGCACAGTCCCAAACTCTGATTTACTGAACACGCAGCCCAGATTTGAAGTGAACGCACAGCCCACTGATTAAGAGTAGAACACACAGTCCCAAACTCTGATTTACTGAACACGCAGCCCAGATTTGAAGTGAATACACAGCCCACTGATTAAGAGTAGAACACACAGTCCCAAACTCTGATTTACTGAACACGCAGCCCAGATTTGAAGTGAACACACAGCCCACTGATTAAGAGTAGAACACACAGTCCCAAACTCTGATTTACTGAACACGCAGCCCAGATTTGAAGTGAACACACAGCCCACTGATTAAGAGTAGAACGCACAGTCCCAAACTCTGATTTACTGAACACGCAGCCCAGATTTGAAGTGAACGCACAGCCCACTGATTAAGAGTAGAACACACAGTCCCAAACTCTGATTTACTGAACACGCAGCCCAGATTTGAAGTGAACACACAGCCCACTGATTAAGAGTAGAACGCACAGTCCCAAACTCTGATTTACTGAACACGCAGCCCAAATACCAATTTGCACACAGCTCATTTTCACTTCATTTGCACACAGCTCATTTTCACTTCATTTGTTGATACACGCATTCATTCTAAATGCAGGCTGGCTCTCGCATAGTACGAGGATATGGCTCCACTGCCGCGAGGGAGTGGTATGCTGAGCTTCCGGAAGCTGTCCGGGACTTGGTTGACTTTGCAGGATTCGGGCCATTCTGCAGGGGGTTATCTCACTGTCTTATCAGTAGGACATTATTTGCTGCTCTAGCGGAGAGATGGTGGGACACCACCAATTCTTTCCATTTTTCTGCGACTGGGGATATGACCATGACCCCACTGGACTTCGCTGTACTCACCGGCCTAGACCTAGGCGGTGGACCCATTCCCTACGACGAGGATATGGGCCAGTGGGAGGCTGCTTGGATGCATCTATTGGGGGCACTCCCACCTGTAGACAGAGCTTCCAGGAGAGTTCGGTATACTTGGTTCTCTTCCCATTTCCGGCGGCCACAGATGGAGCCTGAGTCTCCCGAGGAGGTTGAGCAGTACACCCGCGGCTTCCTAATGTACCTCTTCGGGACTACCTTGTTCGCCGATAGAGGGAACATGGTAGGGTTGTATCTACTGAGCGCTCTAGTAGACCTATCACAGGTCAATCAGTATGATTGGGGCGGCGCGGGCCTGGCTACCCTTTATTGCTACATGAGCGCAGTCTCTCGCACGCGGGGGGACTTACTTGGCGGCTACTGGAGAGACTGGGAGGTACATTCTGTCCTCTTGATTTACATTTTTGCTCCTCATTACTTGTTCACTGCACACACGGCGCACTTTGCATTCTGTATTCTGCCTTTTAACACCTTGTATTCACATCCCGCACTGCTTTTCTCAGCTATGGGTATATGCATATTTCCCCACATTAGCCCCGGAGATGGAGGTGGCAGGACCTCCTATGACTCCGTTTTCATTGATGTTTGAGGGCGAGCACCTGTCGAGAACTCGAGAGACCCTCTTCTCTCTGCGACAGTACTTCGACACCGTACGAGCGACAGAGGTATTTCAGAACTCTCAGTTCCTTTTCATTTTCATCTTTGATATGCTTTATATGTTCTGATTTCTGATGGATTTATGCACTGGCTATCCGCAGATCACTTGGCAGCCCTGGGCCGTCTTCGGTGACGATCTCGAGAATCAGTACCCCGGAGGGTCGACTAGTTCCCAGTATAGGTTCCTGCTCGAGGGACCAGTTGGCAGAGCTTGGTTCTTGGGGGAACGCTTTCAGCGTCAGGTGTAGGGGTATGAGTCTCAGGACCCTCCTACTGTGCCTCCACCCACTATGCGGACTGCCGACAGGCTATCTACTGAGGAGGTGACTAGGGATATGCAGGGCACTGATGCTTTATTACATCTCATAGATGGGGACTACGCCACCTATCGCCGTATATATCTGATGCCCCCCCTGACAGGAGTGCGGGCTCCGCCACTGAGGTCCACTGGCGCACCATCTTCGAGTCGCGCCCGTGCTACAGACATCCCTTCTTCTAGCAGGGCTGGTGCATCTAGAGGTAGAGGTAGTTCGATTCCTCCGATTCCTCCTACTCTCGATCATCCTGGGTGGCCAGATATGCCGACCGAGTTGATGAGTTGGCAGTATGGGACTACTTCTCCGATTCCGATCCCTATAGAGCCTCCGACGCCTGGTCACAGATATGTCAGAAACCCTGATTCACCACCGGTATGTTTTACAGCTTTGATTTATCAGTCGGACATTTGGATATCCATTCCTTTACTGATAGTTTTGCATTTGTGTCTGTAGCCTCCAGTTGAGTACATAGATCAGATGCTCGGGATGGTGGCCTCACTTGAGGGGATGGTCCTGCGTAGAGAGGCACAGATGTCCGTCATGGGCTTCCAGGTACCCTTCATCTCTCTTGCATTTATCATATTTCTGTTAATGCTCTGGCTTTAAACATTCTGCTGTATTGATAAACTGTGTAGAACACATCTGGCACACATCCCACTCACATACTGTACTTGTACCTGCTTTTTATGTTTGAACTGATGTATTGCACTTTTCATCTTTAGATGCCTCCCGTATATTCTCCGGCGCGGGGCGGGCCACCCGGGCCTTCTCAGAGAGGTCGAGGTGCTAGACCTGCTCGAGGTACAGGGACTCGAGGAGCTGGGCCATCCAGGCCTTACCGAGGAGCTCGAGGAGCAAGGTCGTCTCGCAGACGCAGGGCACCCATTGTCGAGGACGAGGAGGAGGAGGTCGCAGACCGCGTGTCAGAGACATCTCCTGGGGAAGGAGGCTCCGGTCTTGGTTCCAGGAGCGGAGACGAGCCTGAGGGGGATCCGGAGGATGACAGCTCTGATCCGGATGGTGATGATGGTGCAGAGGTCATCCCGCAGAAGAGGATGAGAGGGCCTCCTCATTCCCGTTCTCGAGGATACTGATGTTATTTCCTGCTTTATTTTACTTTTTGGCTAGTAGTTTGTAGCACTTTGCACATTGTTAGGCAGTTCTATTTTCTGTAAAACTTGTACCTTTATTTTGTTGTAAAACATGATGGAATGAAACAGCTTTTGAAAAGATGTTTGTATTTGAAATTCTTAGCATCGCATCGCATCATTTTGCACAAAAATGGAATTGAATGAAAATGTGCCTCATGTATTTACCGGGTCAGGTAATGAACCGACGCGGCAAATCAAAACAAATCGACTCACTAAGAAATAACAGATTCTTAACAAGTTTACAACTCGATAAACAAAATACAACAATGTTAACGACTCAATAGACAAGACTTAACAAAATTGTGTAATAAAAAAAAGTAACAAATCGAAACACAAAATGCGACAGCTCGACAAAACTTACAACTCGATAAACAAAACAACAACTCGATAAGCAAAACACAACAAAACGTACTTCGGACGGACAATCCAGATGATGGAACGTGCCCGAAACCGAGAGAAATGGAAGCCTTCGACATTCCCGATGCATGAAAATGCTTCAAACTTTCTTCCGGCGGGCAAAATAGGACCAATGCAAGGCCGAAAACATTTCGCATTTGAAGACTAAAAGGTGGCCGGCCTACTAGGATAGGTGGCCGGCCGGCCACCTCCCCCGTAACTGCCAGAAATCTGACACGTGTCCTTTGAATAGTGTTTTGCCCCTCTATAAAAGCCCCACCCTTGGAACTTATTCATTTCATCACCTTTCTTCGCAAAAATGGAGGCATTTCTTACAGAAAATCTCACATCTTGGATTTCTGCTCTAGATGGCTCGGAGAAGTTGAATTTCCGGGGTTTTGGCTTGAATGCACTGTTCACAGCTAGGCCGGACTCCACTGCATCTTCCTTTCCTCCATGCCGCGGCAAGGTTTTGGAACCCGGTGACGCACGTCTTCAGCTTTGGCGGGCAAGAGGTATGTCCTACTTTTGAAGATTTTCAAATCTTGATGGAGTCCGAGCGAGGCGAGGAAATTCTGCCCCAGCTCAATTTTAGCTATGCCCAAGCCTTAGGGCGGATGTGCGGTCTTAATGCGCATGATGCTCGATCCCTGATCTGTGACGGAATGTTGGATATTCCGAGCCTGATTTACCGATTCTCTGATGCTGGTGACCGTAGTGACCACTATTGGCAAGGTTTCCGGCAGCACGCCCTCTGCTTGTGCCTACTATCTCATTTTCTGTTTGTCTCGGGCTCCGGGGGAGCTAACATCCGCTTGATTGAAGTCGCCCAAGGTTTGAGAGAAGGAAAGAGTTGCATCGCCATGACTCTGGCCGAGACACTGATGGGTTTGGATGCTTTCTACTGCCGGGAGACAACCAGGTTTGCAGGGAGTCCACTACTGCTGCAGGTAATGTTTCCCACCCAAGCTCATATGTACATTGGCTCACATCACTCGGCCCTCGGGCTCGATTTTTCTCACAAAACCCTTATCTTACTTTTCTCTCATCGCACATCTCTCTATTCTTTATTCTCTCATTTTTCATCCCTCCCCAGATATGGTTGATGGATAAATTGCAAGTTGTGGACTCTTGTCCTGCTTATTCAGCTCGCGGCTACTTCTTTCGGCAACGCCTAGTCAATGCTCCTAATGAGGGATGGTGGTTTGAATGGATGTGCAACTTGTCGGCAGATCGCATTGCGTGGCGCTGCCCCTGGCTCAATCTCCCGGCAATGAGCTATAGCATGTCCCGGAAGGTCGGGATTCGTCTGATCGGCTTGACTCACTGTGTGTTCTATTTCCCATTCCGTATTCTGCGCCAGTTCGGCCATGATCAGACTTGCCCACCAGAGGGACTAGAGTATCCGGCTACATTCCCAGTTCGAGGCGCACAGCTGGCTCGGCAGGCCGCAGCGTGGAGAATTAGAGAGCTCCTGGCCCCTGCTCCCACTTTCAATTGTACTCTGTCTGACGAGTGCTGGGATTGGCTCAACGAGGAGGCACAGGTTGGGCCTAGATTGGCATCAGAGGCTTCAACTAGCTCTGGTAGGGGGCGCAGGGACACCTGACTTGACCATGCCCCAGATTTATTGCTTTATTAGTACTTTCAAGTTTTCTTTATGAGTGTAATAAAAAGCAACTTCAATTGTATGCAAGAGTAAAAGAACTCTGTTTTGAAATCAATGAAATTGAAGGTTGTGGTACTGAAAATTCTCCGCTTTGGTCCAAAAATGGTCTTAGTTGTGAAAAGATTAATTTGAACAAAGTCAACTTTTATTAAAACTTTTCAAAACTATTTTCGACATGGATCAGAACTGGACACGCCTGAGATCTGTCAATGAGATGCACAACCCCGAATCCTAGCAACTGGAAAGTTGCCCCTAGTTTGAAAAGTGCCTCGGCAATTCATAGCAACGAAAAGTTGCCCCTAGTTTGGATGATGCCGCAACACTTCATTGCAACGGAAAGTTGCCCCTAGTTTGAATAGCACTGTACCGGAGATCACAATAAATGCTGATGAATAGAGATGACTGAGATGACCAAAATGGACAAAGTTGATCAGGGAAAAGATTGTGGCTGAACTTCAGGATGAAGCTGCCTACGTATCCCAAAGATGGGAATCAAGCCTTACGTAGTTCAGGGTTAGGTTCGCTCGGGTATTTTTTTTTACTCTCCTTTTGCGCTCTAACTTTTGCCAAGGCCGCCCTTTGCGGGTTTTCAACCTTGCGAGCTCAATTTTTATATTTTCAAATTTTCTATGCTCTGAGTTTTGCCTAGGTCGCCCTTTCGGGTTTTCGGCCTAGCGAGCCTCTCAGGGGTAGTATTTCTTCAACTTGTCCATGTTGATCGGTTGTGAAAACTCCAAGCCATCTAAATCCATCAGAACCACAGCTCCACCGGACCAGATTGACTTGATAATGTAGGGACCAGTCCAATTGGGTCTGAACTTGCCCCTTGGGTCGTGAATGGGAGCTCGGTTGTCCTTGAGTACCAAATCTCCTTCTTTCAAGTTCCTGGACTTAACCTTCTTGTTAAAAGCCCGGGCGATTCTGCGTTGATAACCTTGGACGTGGTACAGTGCTTTCAACCTTCTTTCATCGAAAAGCATGAGTTCCTCAAATCTGTTCTGCTGCCAATCTGCTTCGGCTATCTGGCACTCAGCCAATACTCGTAATGACGGAACCTCAATCTCAATAGGTAGAACGGCCTCCATCCCATAAACCAATGAATACGGAGTCGCCCCAGTTGAAGTTCTGATCGAAGTCCGGTAGCCCCACAGAGCAAACGGCA
Organism: Camellia granthamiana; assembly: GCA_036172215.1. NCBI lineage: Eukaryota > Viridiplantae > Streptophyta > Magnoliopsida > Ericales > Theaceae > Camellia > Camellia granthamiana. The sequence continues at coordinate 32,374,911 of CM069907.1, forward strand.
GCTTATCTGGCCAGTCCCGGTAGGTCTCCACCATCTTCTGCAATATACGCTTGATATTCTTGTTGGCGGCCTCAACCGCTCCATTGGTTTGCGGCCGGTAGGTAGATGACTTGTGAAAAGCCACGTTGTATTTCTCCAACAAGTCTATCACTTCCTTCTTGAAGTGGGAACCATTGTCAGAAACTATTTCATTTGGGACTCCGTAGCGACAGATAATGTTGTTTCTGATGAATTTTGCAACGTGTGAAGCTTTCAACACTGCATAAGATTGGGCCTCAACCCACTTTGTGAAATAATCTATCGCTACCAAGATGAACTCATGCCCATTCGACCCCTTTGGCGTAACAGCTCCGATTACATCAATTCCCCAGACTGAAAATGGCCATGGCGAAGTCATGTTGTACAGCTTTGACGGCGGAATGTTCATGCGATTTGCATGAATCTGACATTTATGGCATCGCCGGACGAAACCAATACAATCCTCCTCCATAGTGGACCAGTAATAACCTTGTCTAAGGATCTTTCGTGCCAACATTACCCCATTCATGTGTGCACCACATTCACCTCCATGGATGGCTTCCATCAGACGCTTCGACTCTTCAGCATCAACGCACAGTTTATGCATTCCCAGATGACCCCGTTTATACAGTTTACCTCCGCAGATGATGAACTGAACTGCCATTCTTCTAATCGCCCTTTTGTCTTTGGCATTTACCCCTGGCGGGTATGTTTCTGTCTCCAAGAAGTTCCAGATGTCGTAATACCAAGGGTGTTCGTCCCGAACTTCATCTATGGTTGCAATCGACTCATAAGCAGGTACAAACTTCTGGTCGATGATGACTGGACGCATTCGGACTCCACACGGGATGTCTATCATAGATGATAGAGTTGCTAATGAATCTGCGAACTTGTTGTTCTCTCTCAGTAGATGAGTGAAATTCAGCTTCTCAAACCGAGGAATCAGCAAATCCAAGGTTTGGTGATACATCATCATATTTTCTTCTTTTACTTTCCAGTCTCCTTTAGCTTGAGACACAACAAGGTTCGAGTCCCCAATGACGTCTAGCCGTCTTGCCCCTAGTTCCAAGGCTGCTTCTAAGCCAGCGATGCACGCCTCATATTCAGCTTCATTGTTCGAGACTTTGAATCGGAGTTTGAAGGCTAGAGGGATACGGGAATTGTCGGGTGCTATCAGCAACACTCCTATCCCATACCCATGTTGATTTGACGCTCCGTCAAAGTACATCGTCCAAATTTCGTCGTCGATCTGCAAAATTGCTTCATCTGGGAACAGATACTCAACTGCTTCATCCCCCTCAACCGGGTGGTTGGCAAGGAACTCTGCCACTGCTCTTCCCTTCACTGACTTGCGCGTCACATATGTGAGATCAAATTCGGAGAGCAACAGCAGCCAACGAGCTAGCCTACCCGTAAGCGCTGGTTTCTCGAAAAGATATTTGATGGGATCGAGTCGTGAAACCAACATTACAGAGTGAGCTAACAGGTAGTGCCGCAGCTTCCTGGTAGCCCATACCAGAGCTAAGCAAGCCTTTTCCAGCGGTGTATATCAGGTCTCATACTCCAGCATTTTCTTGCTCAAATAATAAATGGCTTTCTCCACCTTATCTTCTGATTCTTGTGCAAGCATACAGCCCATTGTGGTTTCAGTTACTGACAGATACAAAATCAACGGTTTCCCTGGTTCTGCTGGTGATAAAACGGGTGGGTTCTGTAGATATTCTTTAATTTGCTCAAACGCTGCTTGGCATCGGCCGTCCCATTGGAACTTCTTTCCTTTCTTCAGGAGACCAAAAAGTGGTTCACAAGTCAAGGTTAATTTTGAAATAAACCGTCTTATGAATTGCACTTTACCCAGAAAGCCGCGCACCTCCTTTTCAGTCCTTGGTGGGGGCATTTCTAGGATGGCCTTGATTTTGGAAGGGTCGACCTCGATGCCCCTTTGTGTAATCAGAAACCCCAGCATTTTTTCCGCTGTAACACCAAACGTACATTTCTGAGGGTTTAGCCGCAACCGGAATTCCCTGATCCTTTGGAAAAACTTATGCAAGGCGGTGTAGTGGCCCTCTTTTTCCTTGGACTTGACAATCATGTCGTCCACATACACCTCAACCTCTTTGTGGATCATATCATGTAGTATTGTGGTCGCAGCCCGTTGATAAGTAGCCCCAGCATTCTTCAACCCAAACGGCATTACCCGGTAGCAGTATGTTCCCCACGGGGTGGTGAATGCAGTCTTTTCTCTATCTTCTGGCACCATCACTATCTGGTTGTACCCTGAGAAGCCATCCATGAATGAGAGCAATGCATGCCCTGCTGTGAAGTCCACTAACTCATCGATGTGCGGTAGGGGAAAGTCGTCCTTCGGACTAGCTCTATTCAAATCCCTGAAATCCACACACACCCGGATCCTGCCGTCCTTCTTCGGCACCGGAACAATGTTGGCCAACCAAGTCGGATATTCAGATACCAGCAGGAAGCCTGCATCGATTTGCTTGGTGACCTCTTCCTTAATCTTGAGAGCCCAGTCCGGGCGGATCCTTCTGAGCTTCTGCTTGACAGGTCGGGCCTCGGGGTCAAGGGGGATCCGATGCTGTACAATCTCAGGATCGATTCCAGGCATTTCTTCGTAGGACCACACGAAAACATCTTTGAAATCTTTTAATAAAGCGACTAAGCGCTCGCGTTCCTCCGAAGACAACGTGGACCCGATCTGGACCAGCCGTGGGTCCTCCTCAGTACCAATGTTCACAGAAATGATTTCATCCATTAATGGCTTAACAAATCTCTCTTGCTCTTGCTCAATTAAACGTTGTAAAACCGGAGGAACTTCGTCCTCTTCGTTTTCATCAAAATTTTGAAAGTCTGAATTAATGCAATAAATTAGGGGCACAGAAAAGTACTCGGAAACCACAGATAGTTCATTCTCATTAGGCACTGCCAGATCATCCAATTCATCGGTTACAACAGACTCAAATGAAAAGGAAAAAGATGACCTAGACAGGACTGTGGCATCCGGGTTAACATCCCCAGGAGTACCAGACTTAGACTCAGTCGAGCTGGAACCTGATTCCGACTCACAAGACTCGGTGGAATCAGATTCCGGCTCACTACCTGACCCGGTGCTGCTGGACAAAAATCCCTCCTCGTACTGCCAAGTGAGAGAGGGTGCGATAGATGCATCCAAGATAGCTACTGGTTGGCTCGCGGCCGTTTCATCCCCAATCATGGAAACCACGACGTTATTCCCCAAGCAATCTTGGTCGATCGGAGGATCAGAGAGGAGACATGCCAGTGCTACCCCCATTTCCAATTCCGTGCCCTCAGAATCCACTGCCTTATTCTGCTCAGCCTCAGTTGTTGGGTCTGTCTTCTCTGTGGCAACGTCATCCCCGGATAGTTGCAGGTCGAAGAAGATTTCGAAACCTGGTACGCGCTTCCTCTCCGCGTTCAACCATGGCTCTGGGAAGCCGCAAAATGGAAAATCCTCCCCCTCCCGGACGAAGCGTCCGTTCAGGGTACCCAGAATGGGCCTGTGCATTAAATCAAAAGGCTTCCCAGCCTGCTTCGCTCTGGCTCTGCCGGCCATTTCTTTCCCCTTTCTCACCCAGTCCTCTTTGGTGGGCAGATAACCCAGTCCAAAGGTATGCGGGTTGTGTGGCACTTCGGCCAACGATGCGACTCCTTTCCTGCCGCTTCTTCCCAATCCCATCCCGGGGATATGTTGTAGCTTGTTCATGAGGTAGACGGCTTGAGCGCTGACATACACACCCTCATTCACAGCCATGATATTCTGTACTACCCGGGCCTCAGCCAAAGTAAATCCCGATATAAACATGTCCTCCATGCCGTGTTCAATCTCCAGGACTGGCGTAGATACCTCCGGAGGAGGATGGATTGATGAATTCCCAAAAACAATGGCTACTCCCTTTCCATAGGGGTATTTCACCATTTGATGTAGAGTAGATAAGACGGCCTTCACCTGATGCAACCAGGGTCGCCCCAAAAGCATGTTGAAGGATGCAGGGACCTCCAAGACATGAAAATCTACCTCGTGTTGTCCAGGCCCAATCTTGGCTTGGATTTTTACTGTCCCTAGGACATCCCTACTCGTATTGTCGTAGGCTCTGATTACTTGGGTAGTCGGTGTGAAGTCCGCAGGCTTTAACCCAATTGCATATGCCGTCCTAGCCGGGCAGACATTGATAGCGGACCCGGTATCAACAAGTACCACCGGAATCCATTTGTCCCTGCATTCTACAGAGATGTAGAGGGGTCTGTTATGATCCACGCCCTCAGGCGGCAGTTCCTTATCTGAAAAGGTTAACGCCGGGGAACCTCCTCCCGGGAAAACCAGCCCAACTAACTGTTCTGGCGTAGTTTCGATGGAGAGCTTGGCTTTGTCCATGGCAGATAGGACAGCCTGCCTGTGCACCCTTGAAGCCATAAGCAGTCCCCAAATGGAGATGTCTGCTTGTATTTTCTTTAGCTGCTTCAGTACAGCCTCTTCTTCAACTTGCTTCTCTCTCTGTTTCTCTGCCTCTTTATCTTTCCCTGATGCCTCGGGTTGATCAAGGTGTGGGGGCTTGAAATACCGCCCACTTCTAGTCATATGGTCTACCTCCTCGAGGTACCATGTGCTGTCTGGTTAGCCACCCGCCCAATCTTCATCTGTGTGGGCGAGATACAAGTCGTCATCTTCCCACCACATTCCATTAGCATCTAGCAGGCACCTGTCTGGTTCCGGCTTGTTTGCACTCTCAGCATTTTCATTCCACACGCTCACAGCATGTCCTGCCCTCGTGCTTGCAGCACTTTCAACTTCCTCATGATTCTTGGCTTTTCGGGCTCTCTCAGAATCCCATTTCTTTTCTTGTTCCTCCTCCAGTATCAACTGTTTAGTTTTCAAAATGTCTTGCTCCTGAGCGAAATTCTTCGTACCAGCGCTCTCCGGCAATTCAATCTGACCTTCGGCCCTTCCGGCCACAAATGGTACAATATCTGGCTGATCATCCAACCACCCGACGACTTCTGCTGACTCCTCGTATTCGAACCAGTTGATTGATGCATCCCCTGATTCTTGGTCGTTGAAAAACTGGAGGTTGGCGAAGTCCTCTTCCACCGTTGTCAGATCATCCCCCGCTGATTCAAGTTTGTCCCCCCGGATCATACACAATTCAGTCTTCTCTGGCAACCCCATACTCAGCTTAGGCTGACTCATTGACAAGATATATCCACTCGGATCATAAGCTCTGTCAGCTAAATTCTCAGACTGCTCCTCCCCAGACTCAACAGTTTTGCTCTCCTCGGAAGCTTGCCCCGTTCCATTTTCGGTGGTCACCACATTTGGCTTAGGTTGGATTGTGGAGGTGTCCATCATGCACAAGTCAGTGCTATCAGGAAGGATCACCTCCGGCTTGGGTAAGTGGGAGGGAGTGATACAGATACTAGGGTCGTAAGACACGTCCCCAGTTTGGATGAGATTGATTCTTTTGGGTGGATCTTGGTTATGTGCTGGGAGTGGGTTGGTTGTGACGTTGGGTCTCTCGGGAGGTAGAATGATGTTTTTGTCAATGAGGTCTTGAATCTCATGACGCAGCCTGTAACATTGGCCGGTATCATGACCATGCTGCTGGTGGTATTTGCAATATTTGGCTGGGTTATAGGAAGGGGGGAGTGGATTTGGAGGGGGCCTCGGTTCCAAGGGTTTCAGATGCCCCTTTCTGACTAGAACCCCGAGGACTTTGGACAAAGGCATATGTAATGGGGAGAAGGTTCGTTGACCCCTGGATTGGTATCTTGGAGCTTGGTTACTGCTCCCGGATGCATCAGAAAAAGGTGTGGCCGCTGCGGGCCTTGGTTGGGGAGGGGGAGTGGTGGTGACCATACCGACCTCTGAAGCTCTTGTATTGGCAGAGCCGCTCGGGCCCGCATTGTTACTACGGTTGAATGTTCTTCGGGATTGATCCCGATCTTGGTCAATCAACCCTTGCTTCATAGCATCCTCTATTTGCACCCCCATATCATGTAAGTCTGCGAAGGTGGGGAAAGGAACGACAATCATCTTCTGCATAAGCCTTAGTTGGAGATTGCGCACAATCATCCGAATCTGGTCTTTATCAGTTGGCCTCAAGGTCATCATCGATGCCTTGGCTCTCCACCGGGTTACAAAATCAGAGAAGGTCTCTTTCTGTTCCTGCCTCGTTGTCTCGAGATCACGAGTTGTGACCTCGATTTGCGTGTTGTACGAATATTGTGCAAGGAAGGCCTCAGCCATCTCATCCCAGTTTGTTTTCACATTATCTTCCAGCTTTGCGTACCACGTGGATGCCACACCCGATAAAGTTCGACCGAACAGAGAAAGCTTTTGCGGTCAGGTTAGGCCCATTGGTCTCAAGATGTCTGAAAATAGCCGGAGGTGAACCATGGGGTCCCCGGATCCATCAAAGCGATCGATCTGGGGCATCTTAAATCTGTCCGGCAATGTCACGGCCACATCAGTGTAGCCATCTTCAATATCTGGGATGGCCTTCACCCCCTGGGATTTCTTGAAGAGTTTTTCCAACTTGCTCAATTTCAGAGCTGTCTGGTCTACCTCGAACTCGAATGGAGAGTCCGGGTGATTGGGTGTCAGATTCTTGGACAGTTGCGGTAGAAGCGGGGGCGGAGCCAGCCCCGTTGGAAGACCCGTGTCCTCTTGAGTGTTCTGAAGGTTTGGCAGAGTGTTCTGTAGATTTGGGAGGGTATTTTGGGTATTCTGGGGATTTGGAGGGGCATTCTGGCCGGCAGGTATCTGTTCAGGTAATGGGGCCCCTGGCGGAGGAGGGACCTGTTGTGAAGCAGACGCTGCGTTCTGCTGTTGTAATCTGGTGATCAGCTCAGACTGCTGGGCCATGACCGCAGCCTGTTGTTTAGAAAACTCCGCCTGGCGGATAGCATTATCTTGCATCTGTTTCATGCTCTCATGCATCTGGCACATCATCGCCTCCATCCCTGATGTATTCTGTGGCTCCATCTGAATAACTGGTAAATGTATCTCTATAGCAGACACGGAAATCTCAACCTGACTGTTTGCTACTAAAACAGACTGTTGTCCCGGTAATCTCTGTTCTGACGGACTGCGCCTCCTCGGCCTTCTTCTGGTGATTGGGGGTAAAGAGTGGAACACTGGATGTCCGTCAACTAGATCCTTGGATCGGTTGAGTCGGCGACCTCGTGTCCAAATTGCTTGGGGAGTATCGACTGGTTCGGAAGCAATCGTACTACAAACCTGCCCTAGCAAAAAGATAATAAAGCAAAAAGGAAATAAATGACCAGAAAAACGGGCAGCATAACGGCTTAATTTAAATACACACAACACACAGTCGGGCATACAACACGCAGTTTAATAAGCTGGAAATACACTGTCCTCAACCACTGATCACTGTTCCTGTATCACTGTTCTCCTTGAACTGAATCTGGTATCCGCAGACAACTGATTCTCAGACACTGAATGATGCCCGCAGGCCTGATGCCCAAACTCAACTGATACATGCATTCCCTGTAGAGACACACTCTAGCAAGCACATAGCAGATAAGTGAGAGCCAAAACACCCCTATGTTGGGGTAGGGTTTCCCTGTCCTATTTTGTCAGGAACTAGGGTTTCACTACGCACGCAGCGATTTCAAACAATCTATAAACGGGTAAGCAACCTGTCCTAGTTGGAGTGGTCACTATGGATCCGAATATGCACTAGGTCGAATGGTCAAAAAAGGGTGCCCCGGTAAAACCGGGGTTTGTGTTCCCATGCTGTCAGAGCCCAGAGCCGATCAGCCTTACGGACATGACTTGACAAGACAAGCCTCCGGCAAATCGTTCGGGAATGGCATATGGCAAACACGGTGTCCTAGGCGCACCAATGCAAATGCAATGCAAAGAAACACACAAGTGTAGTCAAAAAGCAGATATCATGAGTTCGAGTCAAGTTCTCTAAATCCCCAGCAGAGTCGCCAGAAACTGTAACAAGCCCGCGAGGGACCTCGCTACAGTTCGGACTCGATTTTGTTGCGGTTCTAAATCTGAACCAAAGAGTCCAACTCTGGCAAATCGTTTTGAAGAAAAACAGATTTTTTAGAAAAGAAGTACCAAACATGGACTGCTTTGCCAGATAACAGAGTCGCCACCTAAATATTTTAAAATGGGAAATTTAGGAAACCCTGACTCGGTGCCAAAAGGCCACGTGTCCGTCATTACCAAAGTTGGCTCGGGAACTTGGGTACGATTGGGGAAGGTCACATCGTGAGCACCCCCGCTCGCCCGGTCAAAGACCGGCCTCTACTAACCATGATATCTTTTTTTTTGAAAACATTGCGAGTTCTTATTCCGGTTATTAGCCTAGGTTACTATGTGATGCGCACAACATACAAGTATAGACTGAATCGCCTGTATTGGAACAAAACATTTCATGTTTGTCTGTTTGAAAATGGTTTGATGGTGCTACCCGCAAGTAGGCTAAGACGCGGATTTGCCACCCTCAGGTGGGCTTAAGAAAATATGATTTTGCCACTATCTAGTGGGCTTTAAAACAAACATTTGATGAATTGCTCCAGTTCAGATAACTCAACCTCCACCCACAGGCATTCAAGGCAGTTATATCACATAAGCACATAGCTTCATGGTAAGCATGCTATCATGGCAGCACTCACACGCATGCAAGGATGCTAAAGCATAAAACTTACTGAGTACTCCAAGCCAAAACAAAAAGCTCATTAGAAATCCATGCATGATCCTAGATACAGATTTGCCTAATGCAACACATGCAAAATGTAATTATAGCAGACTCGGCTATTCTAAACATGGCATGAGAAATGCAACAATTAACATGTATTCAATTTGGAATTGAAATACAATTCAGTTTGTATGATGCGCCGAGCCCGGTGCGTGCAAAACAGATGAATGATGCAAACATGCTGTCATACTGTATGCTAATTGAAATATGCCCTATATCTAACCATCATAAGCGGGTAAATAAAAGGGAGAAAGAAATGGGGGTTGGGAGACATACATCACACTCACACACCCTTATTACAATTTTGCCCTCGCGCAGAAGGTCCAAATAAATATACAGTCCGAATGAAAGAATAATACAGTCCGAAATATACAGATAAAGTACAAATTCCTAATTAATTAACAAATTAATTAAGAAAGCAGTAAACTGGCATGCAAGCCAGGGGGTGCCTTGCTTCTGATGAATAGTGTATGCTGGACTGCCTCGGGCGGAAATCCATTGGGATGCCCCAATTAGCCTCTGTTTGCAATATTTCTCGAAATGCGCGCCGGACTCCGAAAAGTAGCTAATTCTGGGTTTTGCTGCAACAGAGAGCAGGAAAAGGGCATAGCAATGTATTTTCACAAATATATGCATGCCTCGATCCTCGTGCCACCAATCACGCATATCGATGCATGATGGCCGAGGAGTCAGATTGCACAACTCAATATCGGATGAATGCAGATGAATGCTATAACTAAACCTAACTCCATCATGGGTAATCCGGAGTGTCGGTGACTTGGGAATTGAGACTCGTTTCGTTACTCGGGGTACGGAACGCGCCTCGTTTCCTGTGCAATATGCATGATATGCATGAAATGCAACTAAGATACAGCCTAGTATGCACAATGCTGATGCGAATGAGATGAAAATAAGATGAAAATGAGACGTCTCGAAAAGCGTGTACGCGGGCACGCAAACCGAGGCGATGGCATGAGATGCAAACCGGATAAAACCGAAGTGCCTCGAAATGCGTGCACACGGGCACGCAAACCGAGGCGATGATGTGAAATGCAAATCGAATAAAATCGAAGTACCTCGAAATGCGTGCACACGGGCACGCAAACTGAGGCGATGATGTGAAATGCAAATCGGATAAAACCGAAGTGCCTCGAAATGCGTGCGCACGGGCACGCAAACCGAGGCAATGATGTGAAATGCAAATCGGATAAAACCGAAGTGCCTCGAAATGCGTGCACACGGGCACGCAAACCGAGGCGATGATGTGAAATGCAAATCGGATAAAACTGAAGTGCCTCAAAATGCGTGCACACGGGCACGCAAACCGAGGTGATGATGTGAAATGCAAATCGGATAAAATCGAAGTGCCTCAAAATGCGTGCACATGGGCACGCCAACCGAGACGATGATAAACAAGCATGAAAATGCAGATTGGGCTTATACTAACATGAGTGGACCTCAGTCACACTCACATAAGATGCCGGCAGGTAAAAAAGAGATGCCTCGAAATGCGTGCCCGTGGGCACGCAAATCGAGAAACACGGAATGGCATGTGAAATGCAATGATAGGCTTATACCAACATGAGAGGGCCTCAGCCGCGCTCACATAGGATGCCGTCAGATAAAAAAAAAGAAGGTGCCTCGAAATGCGTGCCCGCAGGCGCGCAAACCGAGACAGTGACATACAGATATGAAATGGCATACGGAATGCGAATTGGGCTTACGCCGACATGAGAGAGCCTCAGCCACACCCACATAGGCTGCCAAGAGACAAAAAGAGGAGTGTCTCGAAATGCGTGCACACGGGCACGCAAACCGAGGCGATGATAAACAAGCATGAAAATGGTACAGAAATGCAATGATGGGCTTATACCCACATGAGAGAGCCTCAGCCTACTCACATAGGAAGCCAATGAATGAAAACGGAGTGCCTCGAAATGCGTGCCCACGGGCACGCAAACCGAGGCAATGCACTAAGGCATGAAATGACATGGAAAATGATATGCAAGCATGCAAACCAAATTTCAGCAGCTAAATGAAGGGGAAAACAGCCCCGAAATGATACGAAATGACAATCAATGCATGAAATCATCCCGAAATGTGATTTTAAGTATCCGAAATGGCCTACGGCTATGCTAAACATGCAAAATTGGCACATGACAGCAAAAAAAGTAGCAAGGCAGCCCCAAAAATAGCATCTTTTCAGTACAAAACATGGCCAAATTGTGAGCATAGATATGGCAACAATGGCACGCAAAAATGGGGGAAAAGAGGGGATTTATTAAGCAAGTAGTATATAGAAAATTCAAACCAAAAAATTTCCTTCTAAAACTTTTAAGAGGAGCCCAAAATATGCATATTTACAGTGAATGACAACTCCAAAATCAGTATGTAGATAGGCTCAAAATAGCATGCAATATATGGACCAACAAGGGCTATAAAGAGAGGTACCATAAGCAAACATCAAATGGCCTAAGACCCTTAATAAAACACAAAGAATAGACCAAAAAAAGACACTTTACAAGCCTGATGAAGACCTAAAACAGAAGGTAGAATGGCCTAAAAAATCATGCAATTTTACGGAAAATAAGATGGATACAACATGAAGTACCAAAACCAAACATTAAATGGCCTGAGACCCTTAACAAAACACAAATAATGGACCAAAATAAGGCACTTTGCAAGCCTGATGGAGGCTCAAAACAGAATCATGATAAGCTTAAAGAAGCATGCAAAATGGGAGTAGAACAAGAATTCAAAGCAAGTGCATGATAGAGGATGAAAACCAGGTTGAGCCCTTCTTCAATGTTGAAGAGGGGCTCAAAATAAGCCCAATATCAGTATGTTTCATGCTCCAACTCAGATCACAAATAGGCTAAAAATAGCATGCAATTTTACGGTAAAATGGAAGAATTTCAAAGGAAGTGCATGCTAGAGCCACAAAACATGGTTGAGCCCTTCTTCAATGTTGAAGAGGGGCTCAAAATAAGCCTACTAACAGTATATATCAGGCTCTAAATCAGATCATTCAAAAGCCAAATAAAGCATGCAAATTATTGACCAAAAGAGTGATATTGAAGCAGGTGTATGATAGAGGTACCAAATGAGGTTGAGCCCTTCTACAATGTTGTAGAGGGGCTCAAAATAAGCACAAAACCAGTAGGGTTCAAAGCCCAAAACAAAAGGGAAATAGGGTAAAGAATTGATAGAAAATAATGCTAGAAAAAGGGATTTAGAGGCTTACCCTTGGAGATCCAACTTTGGTGGCTTCTTGACTTGAAATTGTTGCTTGTTGGCCTCTGAAAATCACTCCCTTGCTGCTGAAATGGAGTTGATAATGGTGGTGCTTAGGGTTGGTGAAGGATTGAGCTAGAACCTTGAAGGTTTTTTGAGTTTTTGAAGGTGGAAATGGAGGTTTTGGGGGAGAGGTTCTTGAGGTGAAAATTGCCAACCCTAGCAAAGGAGGAGGGCAGCCCTTTAAATAGGCAAGAAAGGGTGTAAAAGGGGAGGGAAATGGAGGCAAGATTTCCCTCCCAAAATATCCCCCGGAGGGGGAGATATTTTGCAAAAAATATCCGGACAGCTGTAAAGAGCTGGAAAGCAGAAAGCTGGCCGGCCAGGTGAATTTCTGGAAGGTGGCCGGCCGGCCACCCCAACTGGTCGGCCAGCCACTCACCCTGGCCGGCCGGCCATGGCCCAAAAATGAACTCAAAAATTTCTGGCCGACCACCATGTGTTAGGGTCCTCCCAAGTGTGTAGAATAAGGCCCCAAGGTTGGAATCTGGCAACTCTGAAGCAGGAGTCACAACATAGAACTTGAAGGAGAGGCTCAAAAATGAAATTAACAATTACTGGCCGACCATGCACTTTTAGGGTCCTCCCATGTGTGTAGAACAAGGTTCCAAGGTTGGAATCTAGCAACTCTGAAGCAGGAGTCACAACATTGCATTTGAAGGAGAGGCTCAAAAATGAAATTCACAGTTGCTGGCCGACCATGCACTTTTAGGGTCCTCCCATGTCCCCCGATCACAAATATATAGCTTTGGTTGGAAGAAAACATCCCCAGGGTGTTCAACATTGGCTTGGAAGTGAGCAAAACGGGCGCCGGAGGAGCGAAACTGGTTGTCTGGGATAATTGCTGGCCTCCCACCCCCCAGTGATCTTCCTGGTATTGAAACAGAGGTACCTGCCAAAATTGAACAAAAACTAATGCAAAATGAATGCTCGGGACTAAAACCGCGCAGTTCGGGGTCCCGAAAATGGGCTGCAGGCACCGGAAGTGGCATGTGGCCACGAAGTGGGCATCAGAGGCCCCAGGGTTCCTCGTAATGATAAAACAGAGGTCCCCGCCAAAAATGGACGAAAACCGATGCAAAATGAATGCTCGGGGGCCAAACCGCGAGGTTCGGGGTCCCGAAAACCGGCTGCAGGCACCGAAAGTGGTGTTCGACCACGAAGTGGGCATCAGAGGCCCCAGGGTTCCTCGTAATGATAAAACAGAGGCACTTGCCAAAAACCGGAGAAATCGGAGATGGTTGGGCGGTCCCGAACCAAGGCACACGGCCTGACGGTCCCGAAAACCGGGAACCGGGCTCCGAAATGGGCAAAATGGCCTACGGCCACAAAAGTAGCTCACGGCCACTGAGAGATAGTCTACGGGACCACTCCCTCCCCTTAGGAAAGAAAACAGAGAAAACTGAGTCTGGTTCGCAAACCGAGACAAGGCACAGAAGAAAGTTCGGAAGTCCGGAGGCAGGGTGCACGGCCGCGACTCTGAGACTTCTGAACGAGCACGACATGCAACATCACCGAGCGCTCAACCGGTGACGTCTGAGTCTTAAGGTCGGTCAAAAATGGAGTGTCTACAACTACTCTTTACAAAAAAAATATCACTAAGCCAAACAAACAAATGAAGTAGTACAACCCATCACTACATTACATTTATGAAATGGTGAAACCCATTGTTTGATCTTCAAATCCGAAAAGCATTCCCCGTACACATGTACATGCAGGGGGTGAGCAACAACTAACTCACCAAGCAATTTCATATTAAAACATTAGAAGATATGCAGATACTAAAATACTCATACATATACGTGAAATCATATCATGTCAAAACCATATGATTTTATTATATAATTTCTTAAATCCAATTTATTTGATTAACCAGAACAAGTTAACTTAAATAAATAAACATGTTTCAATAGTAACAGGACATCATTTTCAATTCATTTAATTATCTCATTATCAATTGATTCAAATAATTAAATAATTCATCAAATCCATTTTATACAGTCTTATGAGATGAATGCATATGTCATGTCATACTCAAAATATTTTTCTCATCTTTTGAAAATCTTACGCACAATGCCAATTTGAAAACACAATAATCCAACAATTTCAATAAAATTTCAAGATGGTAAATACGACTCAGGTAATCCCTAGGCTGATGTTTGCAAGTAGACTATACAAATATTACCAATTTGTCATTTTTACTAATATTAACTGGAAGGCTCGACACCTGTAATCTGTCATTTTTACCAGTATTAACTAGAAGGCTCGACACCTATCATCTACACCATATTTCAAGACTTACCACCATATTTACCCCAAAATCATTTCATGAAAACTTGTTTCCCAACATTCTTTTCTCAATGCAAAGTTTTCAAATCAAATTTCAAAGATCATCATTATCAAATGAATTGATATGCCAATGCAATGATTAATAATACAATGTAATATTTCCTTTCAATGCTTCCACACGATATTTCCATTGTAATCAAAATTCTCATTTCTCATTTCACATTTCAATATAATTTCTCAAGATAAATATAAATACCTTTTTTTTTTTCCCAATTCATCCATGGGACAACATAATTTCCACGCTTAGAGTAATCTTAACCATTTAGTCACTTTAAGACTATATCAACATTTAGAACAACAATTTCCAAAACTTCAACAATTCTCATATTCCATGAAAACCATCATTTATATGTAAACAAATAAACAAATTTTCAAATATCATTTATTTTGGCACACAAAATAAATATAACAACATCTTCAAAGATTGTCAACATCTTTCTTAAAAACTCCCAATTTTTATGGTTTCTCACCAAAATCACCCATCTTCATTTATTGAAAGAAAGTCACCAAAAACATCTCTCTTCAATCCTCATAGTTCAAAACCCTCAATTTCTATTTTAAAAGGAACAAGAAAGTAAATTCATTTTAAAAAAAAAATCTCTCATCTTCTTGAATCAACAATTAATTTTCAAAACAAATCAAAGGATGATTTAAAAAATCATTTAGATCTTCCAAAAACATATATATAACTCAAAGGAAATCCCTAATTATTAAATGTTACAAGTTCTATCCTACTATGTCAAAAGTTATGGTATAATCTCAATAACACATTTTTAACCATAACGGATATAACCTTTTAATCAAAACTAATTTAATCCACTAAATTAGTAAGTTTATTATATTAAAAAAATTTCAAATTAATAATACCAAACCTAACTTCACATGCCTCATCCCTCAAACATAACTATATTTCAACATAGCTATTTTTCATGCCAAGCTATTTAAACAGATAATATTGTTACCAAATTTTCTACCAATAACAATTTCACAACTTTTTCTAAAATTACTTAACCAACATGATATTTACATCAAAAAATATGAAATATGTCCAATAGTAACATTTTCAAGGTTATGAGTTTGAAAATTCACATTTCACATTTTTATTTTTATAAAAATGAACACAACTTAATCATCAACATATCATCTTTTATAAAATATCATGAATATAACACTTTTAGAGTTTTTAATTCCAAAGCAATTCTATAATTCATACTTAAACATTTACTCCATATTCCTCAACATTAATTTATTTTTCTCAAAAATAAATTCCAAATCAAAGATAAAAAAAAAATTCAACTTTATATTTCTCAAAATAAATCATCTAATCATAATATGATGTAGAGACAATCCATACAACAATTAAATTTTATTTTCGGATTTATTTTACAAAATTATCAATACAAAATGTTTTTTCCAAATCAACCTCAAAATGCCAACATTCTTAACATTTCAACATAATTTTTCTTGCAAAAATTACCAAACAAAAATCTAAATATATATATAGAGGGATGCACCAATAAATCCCAAATTAATAACTTATACACTATTTAGTCCTAAAAGTTTTCTTATAGACTGAAAGGTCCCATTACAATGGAGTATAATAAAACTTTTAGGACTAAATGGTTCAACTTTTCAGAAACTAGTACTTATGGGTAAATTTTCCTATATATGCAATTCCTCTTATTATGATATATTTTTTCAAAATAACCTTAACATAACTTTAATGTAAAAATATGAAGAAAGTCTATACCTCAAATAATTAAGAAAAACAGATTTAGAAGGCAAATCTTGCCCGATCATGAATCCGAGACTACCATTACGAAGATCACGACGAGCTCTCCGACTTTCATTTACAACACTTTAATAAAATCTCACTCTAAGGACTTGCATTTGAAACTCAAATGCTAAGCTAACAATGGAGGCCGAGAGAGAGAGAAGGAGCTCCGTACTCAAAAAAAAAAAAAAAAAAAAAAAAAAAGAGAAAGGAAAAGTTTGATGGAGGAAAAGGGAAGGGAGGGGCTGGCGGACAATCCAACATAGTTCCTCACACAATCTTATACCAAAAATTAATATATAATACATTATAAAATATCTGAAAATTTCATAATATAAATTATAAAATGATATAATTTTTCTCACCACAAAATATAACTATTTTGTACATCACAAAATATAATATTTTGTTCACTACCAAAAATATACCAAATTTTATTCTTTATAAACTATATAATTTTTCACCATATCGTACACACCATAAAATCAACTATCAAATATTTATTATAATCTTATATAATAAATAATAACAACTTCTAAGGTGGTTACTACCAATCACCTAATTAAAAAGGACCAAACAGTTAAATATGAGTCATTAAACAAACTCAAATTAAATTAAATCTAAATCATGGGTCTCACCCATAAGTCAAATATGGTCCAATTATATACCAAAATAGTCCCAACAAATTTATCTCAAATCCTTGTCCGAACACCCAAATTCAATTTCAAATTCTGCTATAAATTAAACTGAACACCAATTAGTCCGTAAATTTGCATAAAATAAATACTCATCGTTTAATTCTGAAATTTTTATCCAACGTGCTAGACTCATATGGAAATAATATATAAATATTTCATAATTTTTTGAGATCGGAAACTATTTTTAAAAAATACAAAACCGAACTGTTTTTGCACAGAATTTACACAGCAATCAAATTCGAAATTTACTCAATTAAATTATGCATTGGCTATTTAAAAAAAAATCTGGGTCATTACAAATTTAATGTGCTATTTAATTAATTTAATGTGTTATTTAATTATATATAATTAATTCAAATATTTATATATTTATATTTGTTATATAAAAAAAAAAGAAAAAAAAGAAAGAGGTGTTATATATATATATATTTAGGCCAAGTTTGGCATGTCTTGAAAAAGACACAAAGTCATTATCATATTTAAGTCACATCACATTTCTAACACATCACTTCAAACCCAACCCAAACCCAACCATATTTCATAAAAAGTCAAAAAGTATACTTATTTAGATCATCCCAAACAATCCCTTAATTTTATATTTATATTTATATGCATTATAATTATGTTATATTATATAATATAAGATATTATAACAGTTTATTAGGTTATATAAGTGATAGAGTCTCATTAAACAAAAACAAAAAACCAAAAAGAGAGCAGGCGCAACAGCGGAAAGTCGAGAGAGAAAAGAGAGAGACGGCGGGGAAGAAGAGGAAAGGAGGAAAAACAAGATTAAGGTTAGAGTTTTGTTTTGGTGGCTCCATTAGTTTTTCAAATATTTCTTTGAACTTAAAAAAAAAAAAAAAAAATTTGTGAGTACAAAACCTACTTCTCTTGATTTATATTTAATTCGTTATTTTTATTTATTTATTATTTTTTATTTGATATTGAATTGATTTCATATTTACATGTAGATGATAAATCGATTTTGATAATTTTTATTAGTTGTGTATGTAAGGTTTAGGGCTTTTAGATGATTGATTGATTTTAATTATTTTGTTTAGTTGTGTATATAAGGTTTAGAGTTTTTAGTTGATTGATTGATTTTAATTATTTTGATTAGTTGTGTATGCCAGGTTTAGGGTTTTTATATGGATTTATTTTATGGTTATAATCACACTCATGGTTATATGAAATTAAAATTAATTAGGAACCCATAGATAAATTCCTTATACTCCACCATGACTTCATGGATTGTTGTTTTATTTGAGTGTTCGTGAGAAAGAGTGTATAAAAAAAAGGTGAGAATTACGAGATTTATTTGAATGTCGTAGACTTGGCATTGTTATGTTTACTCTCATGAGTGAGATGTTTTGTATATGTATATTGTTGCATCGTTCTCACGAGTAGACGAGTGCTTTGATTTACGCGCGTACGTATATGCTAACCATCCAGGGAATGTGGGTCAAACTCGGGACGATATCCCCGTGTAAGTTTGGCTTCGGAACGGTGTTAGGTATACGAGAGGCACATGAGATATATGTGTAAGCCATAAGTGAAGGGCCGAAGTGGTGGAGTTAAGGTACAAATAATTTAATTATGAGTTTATTGGTATAGTGTGGATTGTATTGATTTGTACAGATTGAAAAATAGTAAACGACCTTGATAAATTACGAAATTTGAGCAGAGGCATATATACGTAATTCTAAACAACTTTTATGTTTTAACTTTTTTGTTAAAAAGATCGATTAGAACTTATAATCGGATGATCTTGATTATTGTAGTTTTGATTCATTTTAGCAATGTAGATTTTAGAGGCTGTTTTAACCCACGAAACGAGCTCATTTTTATTGGTTTCGCATAAAGTAAAGTAAAATATTATTCTGAACACTTTTCGTTTTTTGAACTTTTCCGAAAAAAATTCATCTTACGGTAGTTTCTTTTCGTTTTTAGTTTCAAATTTTTCGATCGAATTTCGGTTAGGATTTTCTATTAAGTTTTTATCTCAACCTATTCAGTTTCTACTAAATTCGTCCACGTTACCTTTTAGGAAATTTGATTCTGTACAACTTTTGTTCTTTGAGTTTTGGTCAATTCAAATTATTTAAGTATGAAACGGTATATTTTTATACTTTTTTTGCAAGTTACTTATGATCAAATTATGCTAACTTTATTTTTTTTACAGAATGGTGAGTCTGACTAACTTTTTATGTAGGGTTGACCCACCATATTTTTATTTCTATTTTGTTTATTCCATACTAAATTTATATTTCGTTGTGTACGGACAATAAACTAAATACCGCTGTCTCTCGAGAAACTACCCATTCGTCTCAGTGCGGATGAAACTACTTGTCTTGTCTCGTAACAAGAATTAAATGTATTTTTTGTTTGTGTCTGGTGGACACGTGAGTGTTAAATCTTGTAGTCATACCAATATACTTGTGTACTGACCCATTTTGTCTCTTGGCAACTCGGGTGCGTTCTGTTTGGACACAACCGAGCTTCATTTGCAGGATTAGATGAGGCTGTGGTGGTGACAAGAAATAACTATGATCGTAGAACATGTCGTTTGGATTTCTTTTTTTTTTTTTGAGCTTAGGGTTGATATTAATTTATGTATTTATTATTTTTTTTATGGCTTTAGTATTGGGATAATTTGACATGGTTTGTAACTGTACATTATTTAAGTTATTTTGATTATGTATTGTTACTTTAATGTTGGAGGTATTGAATAGTTATGAAATTATGGTGGATGGTTTGGTTGGCGTTTAGTTTTTTTATTTCACCCCTAGGATTTGGATGATGAAATATTGATTGGGGTTTGTAGCGATCCCAATTTCGATCATTCTTTCATGTTTTGCCACTTTGACTAGGCCGGTCGGGGATCGAGCTGCCCGGTTAACTCGCGGGGGTCCAAGGGGTAGCGCCCCTTAGCGAGTCCGAGGGCAACGCCCAGGCAGGGTCGAGAGGCAGTGCCCCTGAAGCAAAAATGCAAAATGCATTCGAAATTGCTTGTCCGCTCGAACGGCTGTTTATGCGCTCGAGCGAAGAATGTTTGGTTTCAGAAGTTTGACATGTCTGCAAAAGTATTGGGTTAGTGTATTTGACGCTCGGGCAGACCATGTTATATCAGTTCGTGAATTTGATATTTTAGATCACTTTTTCAGCCCTCTCTCTCTCTAAAACTCCCCAGAATTCAAGATCGGAAGATCTCTCTCTAGAAGTCATCTTTTCTCTTTAATTTCTCCAAATCCATTGAGATTTAGACCTAAGTTCTTCACCAAAGTTGGTTATCATCTCGAGAGCTTTGTTGTGTGCGATGAAAATCGAGTTTCGACACCGTTGATTTTGAGGGCTTTATCTCATTTCTTCTTCAAAACTTGAGGTAGGTATTTTCTTAGAGTTATATATATGTTTTTGCAAGATCTATATGATTTTCGAAATCATCTTTCAATAGCTTTGAAAATTGATTGTTGATTCAAGAAGTTGAGCAATTTTGAAAGTGAGTTTGTCTCTTGTTCTTTTAAAATAATCTCATGGGTTTTGATCTTCGTTGATTGAAGAAAAGATGATTTTGGAAAGTTTTCTTTCAAAAGATTTGAGCTGTATAGTTTTGGTGAGAAAACCTAGAATTTGGGAATTTTTTTAAGAGACTAAAAATTTATGAATGATATTGTTATATTTATTTTGTGTGTCAAAATAAATGGTATAACGCCCTCAAAATAATACATATAAACCCAACATTCATGGCATTCATAGACTTAAGAGAATAAAGCATATTTCCATTTATCAGAGTATTTAGTACAAAAGTATTACATGTTGACAACAAAAGTAAATGCCCTACGGGTTTACAACTTTCCAAGTCAACACTTGGGTTCAACAAAAGAAGAGTTTTAACTCTTTATACAAAATAAGCCCTTGGCTTGATTCACATGTAATACAAAAAGATGACATCAAAAGATCTTTCGGCCTCTAAGCCTCCCAAGCTACGTCCTTGGAGGTGACATATCATCTGTACCTGAAAATGATGTCCCATAAAGGGTGAGACAAAGCCCAGTAGAGATATACTAAACCAAATATGAGAAATAACTAAAACATTAGCATTCGATAAATGATTAACACTTGTAAACCAATTTACAATACTTTCCAGTTCCATGACAAATACGTCTATGTTTCATTCCACTTTCCTTTATTTATCCAATTCAAGTTTATAGACATGGCTCATTATCTAGCCAAACAATTAAATGAGACTACAACTCATATTAAAACACTTTCATTTTCCACAATTCAAATGAGACTACAACTCATATTAAAGCATTTCAATACTTCAATTATCTATGTTATGTAAACGTAATTAGGATTTCAGGACTTTTACCCTGGACACTCCGGCCAACTTAGTTATCAATGGAGTCCATCCCCTATCTCCTCCCAAACAAATTTGAGAGTACATCCCTTATCTCCTCCCAAACCATGGAGTACATCTCCTATCTCCTCCCAAACAAGATACATATGTAATGTATTTAAACAGTCTATCATATGCAATGATCAATCCAGACACATATTCAATGTGTTCGTTCAACCGTCATATTCAATGACTTAACCAATTGATTAGTTTCAGTTTTCCCTAATCAACATACAGTGTCTACAACAATCAAAACTATCCTCCACCAATTGCCCAAAACAGTTATTTCTAAACAGATAATAAATTACCAATATTTTCATAGGTGAGTGATTAATCAATCCAACTACACCATTCAATCTCATAATTTCCCAATTTCATGTTTCTCAACTCGATTTCTTGTTTCCCCAAATTAATTATTCAAACATAATTAGGGCATTTTCCCCTTTTTTCAAATAACAACCCTAAGGTTCAATGTCATTGATTTAACAACAATAATTCCATTTTTCCAAGGTCTCACATATACATGGAGTTTAATAATTGAAAACCCCCTTTTTTTTTTATAACTTTAAATCAAACCCTAACTTCCCAAAATTGCCATAATCTACTATTTATACAAAATGACTAAAATCTATGTCAAAACTCATAAGAAGGAGTAGGGTATCCCTACCTCAAATGAAGAGACCCAAAGGAGAAGATGGAGAAAACTCAAGATGCTCCAAATCCAATGATTTTCGGATCAAAGCGTAGCCCACACCAAGCTCTATCTTTCTTACAAAGAGGCTAAGGTAGGAGACCGCAAGAACTAGATGGATTTGTAGAGAGAAGGTGTATGTAGAGAGAGAAGCAGCCGGGGCTAGGGTTTGAGTAAAGAAGATGATGAAAAAGTGAAGAAGAAGCTGCTGCTGCGAACTGATATATTCGAACCTCGCTCGAGCGAAGGAGTGGTCGCTCGAGCGACCAAACACAAAGAAACCTCGCTCGAGCGCAGAAAGCCTCACTCGAGCCAACAACACGAAGCTTCAGGTCTGCAACCCAGAAGCATGCTCGAGCGAAGAAAAGCTCACTTGAGCGAAGAAACCCAAAACATAGTCCTCGTTCGCTCGAGCGAAGGAAAGCTCGCTCGAGCCAAGAAACACAACCTTCAGGTCCAAACTTAGACGTAGACGCACGCTCGAGCGAAGGAACCCTGGCTCGAGCAAAGGTGCTAAAACACAGAGCTCCCTCGAGCGACAAAAGCCTCGCTCGAGCAAAGACACTAAAATCTGGGCAGCAATCATTTGTTTCAAAACACACCCAACCTGTCCAACACAACCAGAACTCAAATACAAAGAATTAAGGGATGGAAATGCAACATACACAACATCACTCAACCGAGGAACCCAAGCCCCAAAATACAGTACATAAAAGGGGAAAACGCCGGGATCGCTATAACCTCCCCCCCTTAAAGAATTTCGTTCCTGAAATTAGTTATAAGTTTCAAAAACATGATTTCTCAATTCTCAACAATATTTTAATTCAATATTCAGCATCGTGACCCATTACCGGTCATCCCATATCTTTTCAAGAGGCAATTTACAATATGATTCACTATGCATTATCAACATGCATTTCTTTGAAATTCAACAAGTCTCAATATACACGCTTCGCAATTCCATAACATATTCAATGTTAATAATATATTTGCATTCCTACAACACATTCAACATATACAATGTTAAATTAAATTTCCACTTTCAAGGCATACTCAACCATTACAATACTTCCATAAACCAAAACATATACAATGTTCTTAGAGTTTATCAACAAACAAAGTTTTCAATACATGGTTAAACATTAACAAACAAGTCCGGATATTTCTCACAGACCTCCACTCACATTCCTAAGTGGCTTCCTCCACCCCGTGATGTTTCCATAATACTTTTACCAAGGGTATCATCTTGCCTCGCAAGACTTGTTCCTGCCTATCCAAGACCCTCACTGGTCTCTTCTCATACGAGGCATCCTCATCAACCTCTAAGTCGGTTTAATCCAATACATGTGACGGATCCGGCTCATATTTCCGAAACATACTAACGTGAAACACGTCATGCACCTCGGACAACTGCGGCGACAAAGCTAAACGGTAGGCAACCTCACCAATCCTCTCAAGGATCTCAAAAGGGCCAATAAACCGAGGGGACAACTTCCCACTCTTCCCAAACCTCATCAAACCCTGCCTAGGTGATATTTTCAGAAAGACGTGATCATCCACCTCAAATGCTAACGGCCTCCTCCGACGGTCGGCATAATTCTTTTGGCAACTCTGGGCTGTAACAAGCCTCTTACGGATAAGCTTAACTTTTTCCGTCGTCTCCCCAACCAACTTCGGACCCAACAAAGGTGCATCACCCACCTCGGCCCAACACACTGGAGACCTACACGATCAGCCATACAATGCCTCAAATGGTGCCATACCAATACTCGATTGGAAACTGTTGTTGTAGGCAAACTCTACTAAGGGCAAGTGCCTCTCCCACGACCCACTAAAGTCAAGGACACAGCCTCGAAACATATCCTCAAGGATCTGAATAGTACGCTCAGACTGTCCGTTAGTCTGAGGATGATAAGCTGTGCTAAAGGTCAATCTAGTACCCAAGGCACTCTGCAAACTCTGCCACAACCTAGCAGTAAAACGTAGATCTCAATCTGAGACGATCAACACTGGGACCCCGTGCAACCTCACTATGTCTCGAATATACAAGTCGGCAAGATGATCTACCGAGTCTCTCATGCGTATAGGAATAAAGTGCATTAACTTAGTCAACCGGTCAACTACCACCCAAATAGCATTAGTACCCCGTTGAGTCCTCGGAACACTTACAACGAAGTCCATTGTGACATGCTCCCATTTTCACTCGGCTATAGGCAAGGGTTGCAACAAACCCGCTGGCCTCTGATGTTCGGCCTTCACTTGCTGACAAGTAAGGCACTTAGATACAAAAACTGCCACATCCTTCTTTATACCCCGCCACCAAAACTGGCGACCCAAATCACGATACATCTTAGTGCCTCTCGGATGCACCACAAGGCGTGAATCGTGAAACTCTCAGAGTACCTCCTCTCGGCAAGACTCCGGCAAGAACAGACGGTCTCAGTACCTCACACTCAGGTCAGGATACACAGTCAAACCCTTCTCAACCTTCCCACTAGAGATCTTCTCCCGGAGGGATTCTACCTCAAGGTCACTTCCCTGTGCCTCTAACGCCCGATTCACAAGTGTAGGCTGTGCAACTACAGAAAACAAGGCCGCAAACTCAACAGATTCACCCAGAAGCAAATCAAACTCGCCAAGTGCACCCAACATTTCCCACTCTCGGATGGCTATACAAGCTACATCACTAATGGATTTCCTACTAAGGGCATCGGCCACAACATTGGCCTTTCCCGGATGATAATGTAACTCGAAGTCGTAATCCTCAATAAACTCCATCCACCTCCTCTGCCTAAAGTTCAAGTCTTTCTGTGTAAACAGATATTTCAGACTCTTATAATCCGAGAACACCTCGAATCTCTTACCATACAGGTAGTGCCTCCAAATCTTCAAGGCAAAAATCATAGCTATTAACTCTAGGTCATGCGTAGGGTAATTCCTCTCGTGTGTTTTCAACTGCCGCAAGCCATAGGCTACCACTTTCCTCTCTTTCATCAACACACAACCCAAACCCTCTCATGAGGCATCACAATATACTGCATAACCCAAACCCCTCGCCGGAATAATCAAAACTGGAGCGGTGGTAAGTCTAACTTTAAGTTCTTGGAATGACTTTTCATAAGTCTCATTCTATACAAATTTGACCCCTTTCCGCGTCAATCTAGTCAAAGGCGAAGCTAGCTTGGAGAAATCCTTCACAAACTGACAGTAATAACCGGCCAATCCCAGAAAACTATGGATCTCGAAAACACTCTTAGGCTGTGCCCAATCTTGCACTGCCTCTATCTTGGATGTATCAACCGACACCCATTCTCCGGAGACTACATGGCCTAAGAATTTAATCTCTCTTAGCCAGAACTCACACTTCTCAAACTTGGCACACAGCTTATGAGCTCTAAGCAACTCAAACACCACTCTCAAGTGTTTCTTGTGCTCCTCCTCAGAAGGTGAATAAATCAGAATATCGTCTACAAAAACGACCACAAAACAATCTAAGAACTCCCGGAATATCCAGTTCATCAAGTCCATAAACACTATCGGTGCATTGGTGAGCCCAAAATGTATCACCAGAAACTCATAATGGCCATACCACGTACGGAATGCCGTTTTCGGGATATCTCCCGATTCAACTTTCGGTAATCGATACAAAGTCTCAAAGCCCTATCTTTTTTTTTAGCAAAGAGGGCTGGTGCTCCCCACGGCGAAGTACTAGGGCAGATGAAGCCCTTATCTAGTAATTCCTGGAGTTGAATCTTCAACTCACTTAACTTAGCTAGGGCAAAACGGTACGGTGCCATAGAAATCGGTGTCGTGCTAGGTACTAAGTCAATAGAGAACTCGACCTCTTGATGGGGTGGTAAACTAACAAGATTCTCGGGAAAGACGTCCGAGTACTCACAAACCACTCTCGGCAACTCAGTCCGGGTCTCATCACACTCACTACTCATACAACTAGCGAAAAGGAAACTAAGCTCACTCCGCCCTTGCGGATCATACACTGGTGGCAAAACACTACCAATCCGATCCCCCAAGAAATGAAAACAATCCCCGCTCAAGGTGCATACAGTAACCCTTTGGCAGTAGCAATCAATGGCAGCTCGGTATGACGATAACCAGTCCATATCCAAAATCACATCGAAACCTGACATAGCCATAATTATAAATGAAAATGGAAGCCGGCGGTTGGCGACCTTAATATCACAACCTCTACATCCTTGTTTCAAAATCAACTCACCTCCAACAGGTGATACAACACAAATAGGAGAAGCTAACTGCGCCAACTCCAACCCCAAAACAGATGCAAATGCAGCAAATATAAAGGAATGGGATACACCTATATCAATCAACACATTAGTAACCGAGTTGCAAAGCAAAAAGGTACCTCTCACAACAAATGGAGCTGGTACAAGATCCTGCGCGGTAACATACACATGCTCGGAAGATCTCTGATCTACCTGCTTACCTCTCGGAGCATAAGGCTGCTGTATAGACTGAGCCAAAGAGGATCCCTGATTGGCCCTCGAGGCTTGAACTGACTGAGCTGGCTGATGGCTCTGAGTCTGCCTTGAACCAGATACACCAGATGTGCCACTCAACTACGGGCAAAACCTCTTCAGGTGCCCCGCTTGACCACACTGGTAACAAGAGAGCGGCTAGCCTCTGCCCTGACTCTGGCTCTGAGGATGAGCCAAAGATGAAGCTGCTCTCTGTCTTCCTCTCCTCTGCGGGCAAGCTGGAGACTTGTGGCCCAGTTGACCACATTTGTAACAAGTAAAGTCTCCCTGACTGCCTCTCCCAGAGCCTGAACTCGGCACTGGAAAGGTAGATCTCGCGAACGCACCCTAGGACTGTTGAGGGTTAGGACCCCTCTGTCTCCTACCATCCCCCTGGCCATCCTGATTCCTCTTGGAACCCTTCATCCTATCCTGCTTGTCATGCATAATAATCTCAAGATGGGCCGCAGCCTCCACAAGGCGCTTATATTCCCGAGTCATGGACCCAGCAACCCTAAGCTTATGAAAGCCTCCCAAGTCCCTCCAATATGACCTCGAACAAACTTCCACCACTGACCCGCGTCTCCCTTCAGTTGGAAGGACGCCAAGGTCACTCTCAAGCCTCCGTCTTCGATGCCAAACATCTCAAACGCTTTCGTCATCTGCTCAAGCCACTCATCAGCCTTAAATAGCTCTTTAGGATCCTCCAGAAACTCATCTGAATTAGACTGGAAAAACTCCCTCTTCAGAAAAGAAGGCCCTACCTCGGCAATATGGACCTGGACTTGATTCTCAGCTCTGAGAATGTCCATGGATTCCCTCAATGCTCCTGCCATCTTGTGGGTTAAGACGCCCATGGCCTGCTGAGCTACTGGCTTGGCCATATTGGCCTAACCAACACCTTCCTACTGCGCCGGAATCTCATCCGATATAGGTATCTCCTGCCTCCTAGGCCTACCTCGTCTACCACCACGTCCTCGTCCTGACATCCTAATAAAGGTAACGAAGACATTAGCACATTCACAAATGTGCTGAACCTATTTCACTCGTATCCTAATGCATTGGACAGCAGTAATTCATTCCACGTAAGCACATAATCACATAAGCACTTACGAATTTCATTTCCGGATAATGACAGTCCCGTGGCGTTGCTAAAGTTCTAGTTAGAAACAGCATTGATCAAGTGCTTTTCCAACAGGACTCCCAGAAACCCAAGGGTCCAATCAACATCCTAGAAACTAAATTTCATACCCATATAGTCACATAAGCATGTTATCAAATAAATATATAACATCATATATAAGTCTCTAACAAGCGAGACAAACCTATTGTGGTAGTAACCACTTCCCACGTACCCAAAGTATTCAAACCCGGTATGCTCTAATACCAAGTTATAACGCCCTCAAAATTATACATATAAACCCAACATTCATGGCATTCATAGACTTAAGAGAATAAAGCATATTTCCATTTATCAGAGTATTTAGTACAAAAGTATTACATGTTGACAACAAAAGTAAATGCCCTATGGGTTTACAACTTTCCAAGTCAACATTTGGGTTCAACAAAAGAAGAGTTCTAACTCTTTATACAAAATAAGCCCTTGGCTTGATTCACATGTAATACAAAAAGATGACATCAAAAGATCTTTCGGCCTCTAAGCCTCCCAAGCTACGTCCTTGGAGGTGGCATACCATCTGTACCTGAAAATGATGTCCCATAAAGGGTGAGCCAAAGCCCAGTAGAGATATACTAAACCAAATATGAGAAATAACTAAAACATTAGCATTCGATAAATGATTAACACCTGTAAACCAACTTACAATACTTTCCAATTCCATGACAAATACGTCCATGTTTCATTCCACTTTCCTTTACTTATCCAATTCAAGTTTATAGACATGGCTCATTATCTAGCCAAACAATTAAATGAGACTACAACTCATATTAAAACACTTCCATTTTCTACAATTCAAATGAGACTACAACTCATATTAAAACATTTCAATACTTCAATTATCTACGTTATGCAAACGTAATTAGGATTTCGGGACTTTCACCCTGGACACTCTGGCCAACTTAGTTATCAATGGAGTCTATCCCCTATCTTCTCCCAAACAGGTTTGAGAGTACATCCCCTATCTCCTCCCAAACCATGGAGTACATCTCCTATCTCCTCCAAAACAAGATACATATGCAATGTATTTAAACAGTTTATCATATGCAATGATCAATCCAGCCACATATTCAATGTGTTCGTTCAACCGTCATATTCAATGACTTAACCAATTGATTAGTTTCAGTTTTCCCTAATCAACATACAGTGTCTACAACAATTAAGACTATCCTCCACCGATTGCCCAAAACAGTTATTTCTAAACAGATAATAAATTACCAATATTTTCATAGGTGAGTGATTAATCAATCCAACTACACCATTCAATCTCATAATTTCCCAATTTCATGTTTCTCAACTCGATTTCTTGTTTCCCAAAATTAATTATTCAAACATAATTAGGGCATTCTCCCCCTTTTTCAAATAACAACCCTAAGGTTCAATGTCATTAATTTAATAACAATAATTCCATTTTTCCAAGGTCTCACATATACATGGAGTTTAATAATTGAAAACCTCCCCTTTTTTTTTTATAACTTTAAATCAAACCCTAACTTCCCAAAATTGCCATAATCCACCATTTATACAAAATGACTAAAATCTATGTCAAAACTCATAAGAAGGAGTAGGGTATCCCTACCTCAAATGAAGAGACCCAAAGGAAAACATAGAGAAAACTCAAGATGCTGCAAATCCAATGATTTTCGGATCAAAGCGTAGCCCACACCAAGCTCTACCTTTCTTACAAAGAGGCTAGGGTAGAAGACCACTAGAACTAGATGGATTTGTAGAGAGAAGGTGTGTGTAGAGAGAGAAGCAGCCGGGGCTAGGGTTTGAGTAAAGAAGATGATGAAAAAGTGAAGAAGAAGCTGCTGCTGCAAACTGATATATTCGAACCTCGCTCGAGCGAAGGAGTGATCGCTCGAGCGACTAGACACATAGAAACCTTGCTCGAGTGCAGAAAGCCTCGCTCGAGCCAACAACACGAAGTTTCAAGTCTGCAACCCAGAAGCACGTGTGAGCGAAGAAAAGCTCGCTCGAGCGAAGAAACCCAAAACATAGTCCTCGCTTGCTCGAGCGCAGGAAAGCTCACTCAAGCCAAGAAACACAACCTTCAAGTCCAAACTTAGACGCAGACGCACGCTCAAGCAAAGGAACCCTGGCTCGAGCGAAGGAGCTAAAACACAGAGCTCGCTCGAGTGACAAAAGCCTCACTCGAGTGAAGACACCAAAATCTGGGCAGTAACCATTTGTTTCAAAACACACCCAACCTGGTACAAACCTGCCCAACACAATCCAAAACTCAAATACAAAGAATTAAGGGATGGAAACGCAACATACACAACATCACTCAACCGAGGAACCCAAGCTCGGAATACAGTACATAAAAGGGGAAAACCCGGGATCGCTATAAATGGATCTTTGGAAAATTTCTTATTTATATTTATATAAATGATGAATTTTAGGAAATATGAGAATTATTGTTCATTTTGGAAAATTATTGTTCAAAACATTAAAATAGCCTTAAAATGACTAATTGTTGAGGATACTTGAGAAGAGAGAATTGTATTATTCCTTGGATGATGAATTGAAATAACAGTATTTATATTCATCTTGTGTTATTGGCATATCAATTCATTTGATTACATTAAACTTTGAAAGTTGATTTGAAAACTTGCATTGAGAAAAGCATGTTGAGAAACAAGTTTTCATGGAATAATTTTGGGGTAAATATGTTGGTAAGTCTTAATAGATGGTGTGGATGATATTGAATAAGTTGGCCTGAGAGTATGGGGTGGAAGGCCGAAAACCCGCGCGGATAGGTGTCGAGCCTTCCGGTTAATACCGGTAAAAATGACAAATTGGTAGCACTTGTATAGTCTATTTGCAGACACCGACCTAGGGATTACCAGAGTTGTATTTACCGCTCTTGAAATAAATTGTTAAGTTTTGAAGAATTGAAATTGCATGATATCATTGAGCATGATAGTTTTCAAAGATGAAGATGTGATTTTCTTTCAAAAGGGCATAGCATGGCATGTGCATTTCATCTCTTGAGACTTGTATAAAATGTATATACTTTGTTAAGGATTTCCTACTGGGTTTTATGCTCACCCTACGGGATTTTTGTGAAGGAAAAGATGTGGTGATGCTGCCTAACTAAAGGCGAGGAAATGTGTGTTGAGAGTACGAGACTCTCATTTTGCTGACTCTGTGTGTAAGCTAAGGGTTGTATGTATGTGGATTTGAATTATCGTTTTGTGTAACCAGGCTCAAGCCTTGGAAATTTGTAAACCCTTGGGGGTATTTATTTGTTTATTTTCTTGTTGTTGGATTAATATATTATTGCATGAAAAACTATTGTATCATGTAATGTAAGTTTGGAGATTTATATTCAATTTTCCTTGAAAGAGTCATGATTGTTGTATTATCATTTGGGCTAGAAATTTGGGGCGTTACAGGGTTTAGTCCTAATTTAATATTTAATTGTCTAAATTTTGGGGCGTGACACAAATAAATTTGAAAATGTATTTGGGCATATTGTATATATATATTGTATCATGATCATTTATACTGATGGAACATGTTTAATTTTTGAAATATTTTCTACTGGGCTTTATGCTCACACTACTTGGCTGAAATATTTTTCAGGTGTATATGTGTGGATATGGACTATGATGTGAAGCTGTGTTCGGAACCGTGTCGAGTGGTTTTGTTATTTGTAGACCAAGGGCCATTTGTGTTATTTACTGGCCGTGTGTCATTCTTGTAAGGGTTACACCCTTGTGTATGATGTGAGCCTCACGGCGTTAAATTTAATTTATCTGTGTATGTCTTTTTTTTTTATTACAGAACATCCATTCGACTATTAGATGTTGTATCTAGGAATGTATAAAATCAGATAAACACATATATTGTGTAACTATATTATTTTCATTTGCATGAGAGCTGTTATCTATTATTTATCATTGAGTGGTTTATTCACGTGAGCCGGACCATGTAAATCCGAGGCGTGACATTTTTAGATGATTATCATGTAATTGATGGTTATTTGGCTTTTAATGTGTAATTGATATATTTAATATATGAAATGTTTTTAATCTTAGATTTTTTTTTTATTTAATAGATTGGTTTAATAATGATATCAAATTTGTCACCATATTTGACTTTTGAAAAAATATAAACTAATTTCATGAAAATAAAAATAGCCGTCCATTATATGATCATCATCCAAACATATACTAAAAATTAATTTGATAAAAAAAAATAATATGTAAAAGATTTATCAATTTTGCATAATTTTATCTTTTGGTGGTTAGAAATAATTTTTAAAAATTTAAAAATATTTTTTTGATATTCATTTTTGTTAAATTAGTTTATAATTTATCAAATTGACCATTTTGCCCTTGAAACTAAGCAATGGTATTCTCA
Organism: Camellia granthamiana; assembly: GCA_036172215.1. Classification (NCBI taxonomy): domain Eukaryota; kingdom Viridiplantae; phylum Streptophyta; class Magnoliopsida; order Ericales; family Theaceae; genus Camellia; species Camellia granthamiana. Next base: position 32,406,946 of record CM069907.1, read on the forward strand.
ATTGTCTTTATTAAGAACAAGATTCAAAATTCAGAGTCAAATGTATTACAATTGAAAAATCAGGAACCAAAGTGACACGAGTCACAAACTATAAGGACGGTTAGTATAATTTGTTCTAAAATATAATTAAAATTTTACTTTTTTATGAGAAAGTACACACACAAAATAAAAATAAAAATAAATAAAATAAAAAACTAAAAGGGTTTTAAACTTGTCGTCTTATTATTTGAAAGTGTATAGAGTTTGTTTTAAAGTCAAATTAACATGGGGAACACAGAAAAAAAGTGAAGTTTTTGTTATTAGTTTTCTCACGTACTACTATTATAAAAGTGTGAAGAGTCTACAAAATTTTTTATTTTTGTTAAATTTTAATTTCACCTTCTCAAATATATTATATTTTTTAAAAGTCATGAAAAATTATATATAAACCATCTCTTTATTTTTGAAATTAAATACTCAAAAACGATATATTTGCTTCCAAAAGTCTTATATAAATATAAAAAAAATCGTCTCCCTTCTTATAAAAAAGAAAAAAAAAACGTCTCCCTATTATTAAAATCTATATTAGAATGCCAATTCAAATAGAACACTGGAAGTATTAATGTATCCAATAAAATAAATTTTTGGGTAACGAGTGCTTGTGACTTCATGGGTTACGTATACTATCGTCAACTCATTACACCACTCAAAAATATTACTTAAACAATACAAACTCACAATCAATTTGAGTGGGTTAAAATCACTAATACCCATAAAAAGTCCCAAGTGATATTCAAACGGTAGATCAAAAACTCTTGTATCTGAATGTTATATATTCAACTAATTACTGAACGGACTACCAGGTTTGACTGTTAAAAGGATCACTCTATATTGGTTGAGAGCAAAAAAATTAAGCCATCGACTTCAAGTTTGAAAAATCATGAGGAAGATGAACATAATCGATGTTTCTTTTCTTCTTTTTTTTTTCTTTTTTTTGGGCTAATTTGTTATTCTAAATTATTGTAATATCTTAATTCTTTGTTATCCACTTTGTTTCGGATTTCAGAATCTAACAGTCGATCACATTATCTTTCAATCAACTCTACAAATAGATAAAAACATAATAGCTCACTCCGATTCGTAGGCAAACATCCCACTTATCAGATTAGGCTTTGTACAAGTAACAACCTTTTTGTTTTTTTTTTTCTTTTCTTCGTTTATAGTTTTGTTGGGTTTTTTTTCGTTGTGCTTAAACTAAACTAGAGAGTTCTTGCAAAGAAAAAATACACTTTTACGTGTTTAATGGTTGTGCTCCTAATTTAATTTTAATGATATTCATTCATAATATTCTTTTGATTATCTTATGGGTGTAAAAACTACCTAATTGTAATTTTGAAAGTGAAGATTTTTTGGAATGCACCAAGATTCTTATATGTGAGAATTTAAGCTTTTAATGTTACAAACACTTACAAAATAATTTTTTTACTAAATTTTATTATGAGGGAATTTTGACCAAATTTCTCATATTTTATTGTCAGACACATACATTAATTAAGTAGAATTAGTGTAGAAGTTGTCTTAAGTATTGAAAAATTGTCTTAGGTATTGAGGGGCTAATATATAAATAGTTGGATGTGTTCTTCTCAAATACTACGCATATATATCTATATATATAAGAATATGTTTCCTGCTTGTGGCTTGTTTTTTATTCCTATTTTGCCCTTAGCTTGTATTGGAATTTGCTATTTTGTCCTTTAGTTTGGTTGGTGAAACAATTTAGGTGGTGGCTTTTTGGAAATTATGTAAGAAATTTTGGTTGCGAAGGTTTGTCTTGGGTTGTCTATTTTATCCTTAGCTTGTTTTTGAATTTTCTATTTTGTCCTTTAACTTGGTTGGTGAAATAAGAAAAATTATTACGTACTCCCAGAATACCACATTTCCATACTTCTTTATCAATCATCATTCACCATGTCCTCTCATATTCTTCAATCACTCAACATAAAATCATAATACTTCATCTTCTTCACCAATCATAATACCATAGAGTACCATGTGATCGTACTTCGGGACTACCCAATAATCGCCTGTGAACTAATTGAGGTGGTGGGTTTTTGAAAATTATGTAAGAAATTTTGGTTAAATGATATTAGCGTAATAGTTCAAAATGAGAGATTTGTTTGAGTTTATTTATAGAATGATCATTTCCTTAAAATAGTGAAGAATCCATTTCCAATACTTTTTTCATCATAAATGAGAATAAACATTTCAATTGATTATTTCATTCCACTTTTATTTCAGTAAACTAAACACTACTGATGAAACTCACCACATCAAATAAGTATCATATCGAATAAGTATTGAATAACAAAATGAACTAACTCAAAAGACACACACACATATATATATAAAAGAATAATTATTGAATAGTTTGGTGACTATTTGACGTTGATATGAATTTACACAATAACACAAGTGGTCATGAACAAATACTTGAGTGTTAAAAGTATAATTATATTAAAATTATAAGACTTATTATATTTTTAAAAAAATTATTTATAATAAAATTTATATAATTTTATTATATATAATGATTATTCTATTTAATTTTATAAAATAATATTCTTATTTTTTAAAAAATTATCAAAATACAAACTTAAATATATCGTAATAATAACCCATATTTTGCACGGTCTTTTTTTTTAAACTAATATATATATATATGTTGGTTTTGAAAAGTAGGGGGCATGGCAACCTTTGGCCATTACTAAGAAACCACTAAGAACAATCTCAGTCGATTGCTGCAGAGTTCTCAATCAAAAGCCACCAAGTCTGTGGCCTAGAATGTAACAATAAGTTTATTTGTTTATTTTTATTTATTATCTTTTTTGTTTAATGCATTGAAATAACGTGGTTTTGATGCACTACAACATTTGCACTACAAGGATATGCACTCATGTTTTTTGTCATTGTCATTCCTACCAAATATTATACAAAAATTGATTTTTTTTTTTTTTTTTTAGTCAAATTTTTTAGCACTTTTGTCCTTCAAAACTTTTGGGGAAGTATTTGAATCATTTATTTTATTTTAGGAATTTTTAGTGTTATTTTATCTTAGTTTTGGAGCAGTATAAATCGATTTAAACTTGTTGAGATTGCTTGTTCACGCTTGTTTACGTTGAGAAGTTGTTTGGGAACTTAAAAATTTTGTTCTGGGGTCGACACCGATCTTGGTGGTGTCAACTCCTTCCTTAAATTGTTAGCCACAAGGGTCGACACCAGTCTGGAAGGGTCGACCCTTGTTTGTCGCTGAATCTGGAAATTGTTTGCTGAATTTTGGTGTCGACACTTGTCTGGGAAGGATCGACACCTGTGTTGCTATCAAACATAAGTGTTCCAGCTTTTCTTCATAAGGGTCGACACTTGTGTTGCAAGGGTTGACATCTGCGAACTTTTTTTTAGATTTCAGTCTGGTTTTGGGTCTACGTTTTGGGGATTTTGACTTGATCTTTTGGGTTGACTTTGGGACTTCATTTTACTTTAACCTAGCACTATAAATAGGTCCCTCACTTAACCTTTTCTTTATTTTTTCTTCTCTTTTTCCCTCTCCAAGCCGTGAGTCACTCTCTTCCTCTCCAAAATCACTTTTTGCTCAAAGATCTTTAGATCTACTCACTTGGAAGCATCTCCTTGCCTTGCTGCTTTGAGATTAAGTGTAGAGCTTATCAAGAGCTTCGTTTTGATCCAAGTAGAAGTTGGTTTCGACAACTTTGAAGTTTCAACCTTGTTTTCCTCATCTTCTCTTCTATGCTTGAGGTAAGGATTTTCTTTGAGTTATATATATATATTTTTGCAAGATTTAGATGACTTTCGAAATCATCCTTTGATTAGTTTTGAAAATTGATTGTTGATTCAAGAAGATGAGTGATTTTGAAAGTGGGTGTACCTTCTTTTTCCTTCTAAAAATAGAAATTTATGTTTTTGAACTATGTTGATGAAAGAAAGATATTTTTGGTGAGATCTTCTCAAATATTTGAAGATGAATGGTTTTTGGTGAGAAAATCTAGAAATTGGAGATTTTTAAGAAAGATGTTGAAAATCTTTAGAATATGTTGTTATATTTATTTTGTGTGTCAAAATAAAAGATATTTGAAAATCGTTTATTTATTACATATAAATGATGGTTTTCCATGGAATAAGAGAATTGTTGAAGTTTTGAAAATTGTTGGAAATGTTTGAAATGTGAGAATTATGTTATCCCTTGGATGAATTGAAATAAAAGTATTTACTCATCTTGTGAAATTGCATTGAAATGAGAAATGAGAATTTTAATCACAATGGAAATATTGTGTGAGAGTATTCAAAGTGGAAGAAATATTGCATTGTATTATTAATCATTGCATTGGCATATCAATTCATATGATAATGAAGAGTTTTGAAATTTGATTTGAAAACTTTGCATTTAGAAAAGAATGTTGAGAAACAAGGTTTTCATGAAATGGTTTTGGAGTAAATACGGTGGTAAGTCTTGAAAGGTGGTATAGATTATAGGTGTCGAGCCTTCCAGTTAATACTGATAAAAATGACAGATTAGAGGTGGCGAGCCTTCCGGTTAATACCGGTAAAACTGACAAATTGGTAGTACTTGTATAGTCTACTTGCAGACACCGACCTAAGGATTTACAGAGTTGTATTTACCGCCCCTTGAATAAAATTTTGATAAATGTTGAGCAGTTGAAATTGAATGACATCATTGAGCATGATGGTTTTCAAAAGATGAAGGTGTGTTTTACTTTCAAAAAGGCATGGCATGGCATAAGTATTCCATCTCACGAAACTTGTATAAAATGTATATACTTTGTTAAGAATTTCCTACTAGGCTTTATGCTCACCCTACGAGATTTTTGTGCAGGAAAAGATGTAGTGATTCCGCCTAACTAAAGGCGTGGAAATGTGTGTGTTGGGAGTACAATACTCTCATTTTGCGTGACTCTGTTTTGTAAGCCAAGGATTATATTTGTGTGGGTTTGAATAACCGTTATGTGTAACCGGGTTGAAGCCTTGGAAACTTGTAAACCCTTTGGGGTATTTATTTGTTTATTTACTTGTTGTTGGATTAACTGTATTATCGCATGAAGACTATTTACATCATGTAATGCAAGTATGAGGAATTATCAATTTTACTTTAAAGGGTCAGGATTATTGTATTACCATTTGGGCATGAAAAATTGAGGCATTACAAATTTAAAATTTTAAAAAAGTCAACACGAAAACAAAGGTAAAAAAAAATTATTTATTTATTTATTTTTCATTAGTGATTTTTATTTTTGATTTTTTTTAGATCTTTCCACTCTAAACAGAAAACTATTAAAAAACTCACAAAAAAGAAAATGTGACTATCACATACTTCATACTTTCAAATTATTTGATTTATTTATTTTTTTAACACTTAATTAATGTTTAAACATCTGAACTATAACGCCCCGTATTTTATTACTCGGATAACCTTACTAATATTCATTAATTAAGTCCATTTACAAATAACATTTCATTCTTGGATGAAATGATGAATAATTAAATATACATATTCATTCTCGTTATACAACAATGACATTTACATACAAATAAAAGAAATGCCCGGAGACATATAATAAAAGAGAGGACACTACTCTTTACAAAAAAATAGCACTCAGCCAAACAACAAATGAAGTAGTACAATCCATCACTACATTACACTTATAAAATGGTAAAAACCATTGTTTAATCTTCAAATCCGAAAAACATTCCCTGTATACATGTATAGGCAGGGGGTGAGCAACCACTAGCATACCAAGCAATCTCATATTAAAATATTAGAAGATATACAGGTACCAAAATACTCATACATATACGTGAAATCATATCATGTCAAAACCATATGATTTTATTACATAATCTCTTAAATCCAATTTATTTAATTAACCACAACAAGTTAACTTAAATAAATAAACATGTTTCAATAGCAACAGGACATCATTTTTAATTCATTCAATTATCTCATTATCAATTGAATCAAATAATTAAACAATGCATCAAATCCATTTTATAAGGTCTTATGAGATGAATGCATATGTCATGTCATGCTCAAAATATTTGTCTCATCTTTTGAAAATCTTACGCACAATGTCATTTTGAAAACACATTAATCCAACAATTTCAATAAAATTCCAAGATGGTAAATTCGATTCAGGTAATCCCTAGGCTGGTGTCTACAAGTAGACTATACAAGTATTACGAATTTGTCATTTTTACTAGTATTAACTGGAAGGCTCGACACCAATAATCTGTTATTTTTACCTGTATTAACTGGAAGGCTCGACACCTGTAATCTGTCATTTTTACCAGTATTAACTGGAAGGCTTGACACCTATCTGCACGATTTCTAGTCTTTCACCATGGACATTCAGGCCAACTTAACCCAAATATCAAACTACACCCCTTAGCCGGACTTACCAATGTATTTACCCAAAACAATTCAAAATGATCTTGTTTCATCAAAAAAATTCTTTTTTCAAAACAATAGTTTTCAATTAAATTTGAAATCTATAATAACAATGAAATGGAATGGCAATGCAATATGTAACAATGCATTAGAATAGTTCCAATTTCAATTCCACCACACAATGCTCCATTGTGATCAAATTCCATATCTCTATCAATTTAATACCATGATACAATCCCAAGAGATAATATAATAATATCAATGTTCATGTATTTACCACATGTAAATCAACAAACTTTCAACTTAGTCATTTCAAGACAAATCTATAACATATTAGCATACACCAAATATTAAAACTATTTATTAATTTCCCAATTGTTTTGATTCATACAAAACCTTCAATTAATTTTTGTTTCACCTCAACCAAGATAACCAATGTGATTTTCACCAAATCTCATACTTATTAAATATTACTATTTCCATCCTACTATATCAAAAAATTATAGTATAATCTCAATAACACACTTTTAACCATAACGGATATAACCTTTTAACCAAAACTAATTTAATCCACTAAATTAGTAAGTTTATTATATTAAAAAATTTTCAAATTTATAATATCAAACCTAACTTCATATGCCTCATCCCTCAAACATAACCATATTTCAACATAACAATTTTTTTGTACCAAGCTACTTAAAGAAATAATATTTTCCCCAAATTTTCTACCAATAACAATTTTCACAACTTTTCTAAAATTAATTAATTACATGATCTTTATATAAAAAATTATGAAGTATGCTCAAGAATAACATTTTCAAGATAGTGAGTTCAAAAGTCTACATTTCACATTTTTTTTTTTAATTTTCACAAAAATAAACATAACTTTATCATCAATATATCACCTTTCATAAAATATCATGAATATAATACTTTAAAAAATTTTAATCCTAAAACAACTCTATAATCCCAACTTAACAATTTACACAATATTTCTTAATATCAATTTATTTTTCTCAAAAATAAATTCCAAAATCAAAGATAAAAAAAAAAAAATTCAACTTTATATTTCTCAAAATAAACCATCTAATCATAATATAATATAAATACAATCATACAACCTTTAAAGTTTATTTTCGATTTTTTTTTTTTTTTTTTTTACAAAATTAACAACACAATGATTTTTTCAAAATCAATCTCAAAATGCCAACATTCTTAACATTTCAACATAATTTTTCTTCCAAAAATTACCAAACAAAAATTTGAAAATTATATATATGTATATATGTAATACCTCTTAAAATGACGTATTTTCTCAAAATAACCCTAACATAGCTTTAATGTAAAAATATGAAGAAAGTCCCTACCTCAAATATGAAGAAAAGCTAGTCTGAAAATGCAAACATTACCCGATCATGGATCCGAGATAACCATTGCGAATATCACGACAAGCTCTTCGACTTTCATGCACAACACTTTGGCAAAATCTCACTCTAAAGACTCTCATTTTAGGCTCAAAGATTGAGCATCAATGGAGAAATAAAGAAGAAGAGAGTGAGATTGGTCTTTTTCACAATTTTTTTTCCATAAATCTGCTCACTTCCATTCCCTCATTTGACTGTATCAAGCTGCCTAATAGGTTCAAGAGTGGGCCGATGCCATCTTTTTTCTTTTCTTTTTTTATATCCTACCTAGAGAGATAGAGATGGCACCCATGTGAACTTCTTCTTTAACCCCCCCTCCTTTTTTTTTTTTTTTCAACCGAAAACCTCTCTTAGCCCCACAGAAAGAGAGAGTCATCATATATTCTCTTGATGTTTATTATTATTATTTTTTTTAACTTTAAAACAATGCTATCCCTTATCTTCCCATGTGTGTGTCTCTTCCCCGTTCTAACTTTTTTTTTCTCTCTCAAAAATGCTCTTAGCCAAAAACCCCACCATTACACAAAACTCATTTTTTTATTATTATCTGTCTCTTTTTCTTTTAGAGATCCCTTCTGTCAACCACTCAATTTTCTTTTGATCAATGCTTACTCTTTTTCTTTTAGAGATCCCTTCTGTCAACCACTCAATTTTCTTTTGATCAATGCCCATCAGTGAGCTCTCCCAAATCATTATTCTCCACCGCCGTTCTTTATTCCACACTCATCATCAAATATTTATTATAATCCTATATAATAAATAATAACAACTCCTAAAGTGGTTACTACCAATCACCTAATTAAAAATGACCAAATAGTTAAACATGAATCATTAAACAAACTCAAATTAAATTAAATGTAAATCATGGGTCTCACCCATAAGTCAAACATGGTCCAATTATATACCAAAATAGTCCCAACAAATTTATCTCAAATCCTGGTTCGACAACCCAAAACTCAATTTCAAATTCTGCTATAAATTAAATTGAACACCAATAAGTCCGTGAATTTTCATAAAATAAATACTCATCATTTGATTCTGAAATTTTTATCCAATGTGCTAGACTCCTATGGGAACAACATATAAAAAGTTCATAATTTTCTGAGATCGGAAACTATTTTTAAAAAATATAAAACTAAACTGTTTTCGCACAAAATTTACATAGCAATCAAATTCGAAAATTTGCTCAATTAAATTATGCACTGATTATTTAAAAAAAAATAATTATGGGTTATTACATGAACACACACACACACACACACACACATATATATATGAGAGTAATTTCCTTCCACTTTATGGCTTTTCAAACTTACGTATTAATACATACGAACTGATTTGATTTCTCTCTAAAATAACTAATTTCTGCTTATTGATACCGGTTCATTCTTCTTTTTTATGAAATAGTTCAATATAGGCACTTATCCTTCTCATGTGTAGCTCAAATTAATTTTTTTTCCTCTCGGTTTTAATTAATTTTTTTTCTCTCCAGATTATCAGTCAGAACTGGGAAAGAAAACACTCCTCCACCCACAAAAAGAGATAGACAATACCAATGGTATAAACTTGTATATCAATTTCGATGAACAAATTAAAAAAATATTCATGATTTGTTACAATTACAAATTATACATATTAGTCAATGATATTTATCATTTTTCATAATTTTTAAATTATTCCTAAATATTTATGATGTGAAAATTACCATACGCTAATTCTATTTTATTTTTTAGCTTTCTATGCAATTTCAAAATGTTGTGCTCAACAAAAAAATCAATGTGTCAGTTTCACACCTGAACAACGAAAACAGTATACTGAAAATGTTTCAAGTAATAGGAAAAGGAAACGCAAAGGCCCTATAGCGATCCCGGTTTTCCTTTCCTTTGTTTATTGTGTTCCGGACTTGGTTCCATGGTTGTGTTGTTGTCTCATTCTCATTTCCTTCCTGTAGACACCCCATTTTTGACCGTCCTCAAGACTTGGACGTCACCGCTTGAACACCCGGTGATCATCCTTGTTTGTGTTTGTCTTGAGTTTCCGGAGGTTTCAGCTACGCGCCTTGCCTCAGGATCTCTTGACTCGACTGTTTTGTGTCTGGTTTTTCACCAAACACTTGTGTTTTGCCTTGGAGGGGCAGGGAATGGCTTGTGGACCATCCCCACACTCCACCGGCCATGATTTGAGGCCACCGACTGTGTTTTGTTGCCACCGGCCAAATGTTTGGCCAGCCGGCACTATAGATGGTCAACCGGCCATCTTTTTTGGTCAAATTGCATTTTTGGCCGGCCGACTACTGTACATCTGCTTTTGCAGATATTTTATGCTAGCTGGCATACACTTTGTTCCCCTCTATACACGTGTATGGAGGGATCTCCCTCTTGGCTAGCTTGTCTTGTAAGCTTGCAAGATTGAACCTTCTATAAGAGGAGGCTTCTTCTCCCTCTTTTAGGTGAGACAAGATTTTCAAAAAGAGCTCTAGTTTTAGGGTTTGAGTTATGTATCTATCCTATATCTATATCTCTCTCTCTTTTGTATTTGTGTGTGTTTAGCCTTAGTATTGCACACAAACACCCACCATCACACCTTACCTTGGTTGCTGAGGGGCCAGAGGTCTTTTCTTAAAGTTTTTAGACTGGTTTGGAGCCAAAGAAGCAGCTAGAGTGCTGTTCATGAAAGAGGTCTTCAAGGGTAAGGACTTTACCTTTAAATACCCCATTTTTGCATAGCTTTTTTACCTATCTTGCAACTGTTTTTAGTCTTTGCATATAACATATAAAAGTTCTGTTTTTGAGTCCTTTAAATAGTTGTTTAAGAGTGTTTTGAGCTTTGAGGTTGTTTGACCCGTCTTAAGGCTTGTTGGGCCTTTGTTTTTTGTGCAATTTTGGTAAGCTCTAGGACCATTGTGTTTGGGCCTCCTCACCACTGAAATCTTGAGGGATTTCAGTGCCGACCGGCCATCCATCAGTGGCCGATGGATTAATTTGTGGCCGGTGACCATTCTCTATGGCCGGTGACCAATTCCCTCAGCCAGTGGTGTTCCACAGCATTCAGAGAAGCAACCCTGAGATTTGTGCAGTCTTCAGAGAAAGATAACAGTCAAAGCAGAGGCAACTTGTGCATGGCAGTGGCTTTCCGAACGGAGCCGAGCGCGCATTGCATTGGGTCCTCTTCCCGAGGCTGTTTACTACTTTTGTTAGATTAGTTAATTTGTTAATTAATTAATTGGTCTGTAAAATTTAATTAGCTTGTAGGTTAATTAAATTGTATTATTCTTTCGGTCCCTCCGAGCGAGGGCAAATTTGTAATAAGTGTGGGTGCGTGTGTGTATGTCTTCCAACCCCCACTTCTTTCTCCCTTTTACTTACCTTCTTTTGATGGTTAGTATTAGGACATGTTTACTTTAGCATACCTTATGCTATGCATGCGTGCATCATTCATTAGTATTGCATGCACCGGGCTCAGCTCATCATGCTAACTGCATGAAGTATTTCAAATCTAACTTGAATATATGCTATCTATGCATTTTCACATGTCATCCTGAGACTAGCCGAGCCTATTCTAGATTGCATTCTGTATGCGTTGCATTAGCCACTTAACATGAACTTGGATCATGCATTGATTGCTAACATGTTCTTGTCTTGACTCGGAGTACATTGTAAGTATTTTTATGCTTTAGCATCTCGCATAAGTGTTAATGTTAACATGACAGCATGCTTACCATGTGGCTAACTGCTTATGTGATATAAACTACCTGAATGCCTGTGGGTGAAGGTTGGATTGTTTGAGTTGGAACAACTCGTTGAAATCCGTGTTTTAGCCTACTTGCGAGTAGCAAATTTCAGACATTTTCCAAACAAACGGATATGCAATGCTTCGTTCCACATTAGGCGATCTAGTCTATACTTTTGTGTTATGCGCATTACATAGTAATTCTAGCTAATTAACTGGAATAAGAACACATAACATTTTCAAAATCGGATATCATGGTTAGTAGAGGCCGATCTTTGGATCGAGCGAGAGGGGGTGCTCATAGCTGACCTTCCCCAATCGTACCCAAGTTCCCGAGCCGAGGCAACTTTGGTGATGACGGACACATGGCCTTTGGCATCGAGTCAGGGTTTCCTAAATTCCCCCATTAAAAAATATTTAGGTGGCGACTTTGTATCTGGCAAAGCAGTCCATATTTGGCACTTCTTTCAAAAATCTGTTTCTCAAAACGATTTGCCGAATTTGGACTCTTTGGTTCAGATTAAGAACTATGACAAAATGAGTCCGAACTGTGGTAGCATAAGTCCCTCAAGGGCGTGTCCACACTTCCCTTACTCTTTGTATTTGAGTCTTGGGTTGTGTTGGGCAGGTTTGAAACAGGTTGGTTGTGTTTTGAAACCTAGAGTTGATGTCCAGATTTTGGCCTTCACGCTCGAGCGGGGCTTTTGACGCTCAAATGGGGCTTTTGACGCCCAAGCAGGCCCTTCGTTGTTGGTTCTCCGCTCGAGCGGGATTTTTGACGCTCGAGCGTAAGTTTCCACCTCCTAGTACTTTTGTTTGCAGGTCTTCAGACGCTCGAGCAGGAGTTTTGACGCTCGAGCGTGACCCTTTGTTTTTGTTCCTCCGCTCGAGCGGGGAGTTTGACGCTCGAGCGGGGACCATGTCTGCAGAACTTCTAGAAGTGTGCAATATACGCTCGAGCGGCGCTTTTGACGCTCGAGCGTAAGTCTGTGTCTGACGCTCGAGCGGCGGTTTCCAAGCTCAAGCGGGGCGACTGGTATATCACTTCGGAATTCGACTTTTTGGATCACTTTTTGGTTTCCTTTCTCTCTCATACTTTTCGAAAAACACCATTGGAGACCGCCTCTCTCTAAAACCTTACATTCTCTCTAGAGATTGATCTAGTAGGAGTTATTTCTTCACCTTGGGCCTTTGTAAAAGTTGTGGGGATTGTTGAGGGCTATACTTTGATCCGAAAATCTTGGACTTTGGAGCATCTTGAATTTTTTCCTCTTCTTCCTTTGGGCTCCGGATTTGAGGTAGGGATTCTTACTCATTCTTATGTGTTTTAACATAAATATTGAGCTATTTGTATAGATGGTTTGAGTTGGGAAATTTTGGGACTTAGGGTTTCAAAATGAATCAAGGGGGTTTTGTTATTTTGACTCTTGAATATGTATTTGGGTCTCAAAATGATGGTATTGTTGAAGAGTTGTTGATATTTGAACCTTTGGGTTAATATTGAGAGACGGGGGAGAAAGCCCTAATTTATGCATAAATTAATTGGTATAATTAATTTGGGAAAATTATGAGAATACAAAATTGAGTTGAATATATTGAAATTGGCTCATTATGAGATAGAATAGTGAAGTTGGATTTATTAATCGCTCACTTTTGAAATTGTTGATATTTATCTGTTGAACGTAATTATTATCTGTTTAGAAATAATTGCTTTGAGCTATTGGTGGAGGATAGTCTTGAATGTTGTAGACAATGCATGATGATTAGGCAAACTAAAACTAATCAATTGAGTATGCCATTGAATATGGCGGTTGGTATAATACATGAATTTTATGTATTGATTTGATTATGTATATGATATGTGTTTATATACATTGTGTTGTGTGGAAAGAGATAAGGGATGTACTCCACGATTTAGGGGAAGATAGGGGATGGACCTCTAAATCGGATACCGTTTGACATTGATACAGCACTAAAATGTGTATCATATGTGGAATATGGAAGTGTTTTGTTTGACATTGATACAGCACTAAAATGTGTATCATATGTGGAATATGGAAGTGTTTTGTCTGAAATGGATACAGTACTAAAATGTGTATCTATTATGAAGCATGAAATGATTAATTTGAGTTGTTATTTCAATTGAGATAGAAATGTTGTTGATATGGGATGTAATCTCACTTAAAGTATATGGCCAGGTTCTGAGCCAGGGTTGTGAATTGAGAAATTGGTTAAGAGATGGAATAAAAACATGGACACATTGGTCATGTATTTGAAATGAAATATGAATTGATTTATGTGAATTAAACATTTATCAAATGCTGATGTTTTAGTTATTGCCCATATAATGTTTAGCATATCTCTACTGGGCGTTGGCTCACCCTATATGGGACATCATTTTCAGGTACAAGTAGCATGCCACCTCCAAGGACGTAGCTTGAGAGGATTAGTGGCTGGGTCATCTTTTGTGATTACTTTATTTGTGTTACATGTAAATCAAGCCAAGGGTTTATTTTGTATAGAGTTAGAACTCTTCTTTTTGTAACCAAGTGTTGACTTGGAAAGCTGTAAGCCCATAGGGCATTTGCTTTTGTTGTTAACATGTAATACATTTGTAAGAAATACTCTAATGAAATGTACTTATACCTTATTCTCCTATGTCTGAGCATGTTAAGAATGTATGATTACTGGGTTTATTTTAAGGGCGTTACAACTTGGTATCAAAGCGTACCAGGTTTGAATACTTTGGGTACGTGGAAAGTGATTAGTATCACAATGGGTTTGTCTCGCTTGTAAGAGACGTATATGTGACTTTATGTGTTTATTTGATAACATGTTTACGTGACTACTTGGGTATGGGATTTAGTTTCTAGGATGTTGATTGGATCCTTGGGTTTCTGCGAGTCTTGTTGGAAAAGCACTTGATCAATACTGTTTCTAATTGGAACTCTAGCAACGCCTCGGGACTATCATTATCCGGAAATGAAATTCATAGGTGCTTATGTGGTAATGTGCTTACGTGAAATGAATTATTGTTGTCCATGCATTAGGACGTGAGTGTTATAGCTTCGGCACATTTGTGAATGTGCTAATGTCTTCGTTATCTTTATTAGGATGTCAGGACGAGGACGAGGTGGTAGGCATGGTAGGCCTAGGAGACAGGAAGTGCATGTACCGGAGGAGAATCCGGCGATGCAGGAAGGAGTCGGCCAGGCCAATGTGGCCGAGCCAGCAGGTTAGAGGCTATGGGCGCTTTAGCCCGTGGGATAGCCGATGCTTTGAGAAAATCTATAGGCATTCTTAGAGCTGAGAATCTAGTTCAGGCCCAAGTTCAAGCCCAGGTTGTGGATGCAGGGCCTTCTTTTCTGAAGAGGGAGTTCTTCTGGTCTAATCCGGACGAGTTTGTCGGTGATCCGAAGGAGCCACTTAAGGCGGATGAGTAGTTAGAACAAATGACAAAGACGTTTGAGATGCTTGTCATCGAAGATGGTGCTTTGAAGGTGACCTTGGCATCTTTCCAGCTTAAGAGGGATGCGGGTCAGTGGTGGAAGTTTGTGAAGGGTCATTTGGATGGCACTTGGGAGGCTTTTGTGAATGCTTTCCAGGAGAAGTTCTTATCTCCAGCTGTCAGGGAAAAACTGAGAGACCAGTTCTGTCAGCTTTTGCAGCTGAGTTCTTCAGTGGCCGAGTTTGAGGCTGAATTTACTAGCTTGTCTAGGTTTGCACCTGAACTTGTGGCATCCGAGGAACGCCGTTGTATCTAGTTTGAGAAGAAGTTGAGGCGCAGCCTCAAGATGAGAATTGGCGGGTCTATGACTCAAGACTATGGGTGTTTGGTTGATACTGCAGCCCATATGGAGATCATGATGCAGGAGGAGGAGGGGCAGAAAGGCTCCAAGAGGAGTCGGGATAGTCAGGGTGATGGCAGGAGACAGAGGGGTTCACACCCTCAACAGTCTCAGGAAGGTTTTGCTAGATCTACCTTTCTAGTGCCGAGTGCAGGCTCTGGCAGAGGCAGTCAGGGAGACGTGACTTGTTTTAAATGTGGCCAGCTGGGTCACAAGTCTCCAGCTTGCCCACAGAGGGGAGGAGGTCAGAGAGCTGCTTCATCTTCAGCTAGACCGCAGAGCCAGAGTCAGGGCAGGGGTCAGCCACTGTCTTGTTATCAGTGTGGTTAGGCGAGGCACCTGAAGAGGTTTTGCCCGCAGTTGAGTGGCACATCTGGTGCATCTGGGCAGAGACAGTTTTCAGCCAGCTCAGTCAGTGCAGGCCTCAAGGGCCAATCAGGGGGCTTCATCGTCCTAGTCTATGCAGTAGTCTTTTGCTCCTAGAGGTGAGCAGGTTGATCAGGGGCCTACAGGGCGCGTGTATGCTGTTACCGCGCAGGACCTAGTACCGGCTCCATCTGTTGTGAGAAGTACCTTTCTGTTTTGCAACTCGGTTGCTAGTGTGTTGATTGATACGGGTGCATCTCATTCCTTTGTATCTGCTGCATTCGCATCTGTTTTGGGTTTGGAGTTGGCACAGTTAGCATCTCCCATATGTGTGGTATCACCTGTTGAGGGTGAGTTGATTTTGAAACAAGGGTGTAGAGGGTGTGATATAGAGGTAGCAGATCGTCGGCTTCCGTTTCCTTTTGTAGTTATGCCCATGTCGGGATTTGATGTTATTTTGGGTATAGACTGATTATCGTCATACCGGGCTGTTATCGATTGTTACCGCCAGAAGGTCACAGTATGTACCTTGAGCGGGGATTGTTTCCATTTTTTGGGGGACCGGGTTAGTAGTGTGTTGTCACCGGTATATGATCCGCGAGGGCGGAGTGAGCTTAGTGGTCTTCTTGCTAGCCTTTTGAGTAGTGAGTATGATGAGACCCAGACTGTATTACCGAGAGTAGTTTGTGAGTACTCGGACGTCTTTCTCGAGGATCTTGTCAGTTTGCCACCTCGCCGAGAGATTGAGTTCTCTATTGACCTAGTGCCCGGTACGGCGCCGATTTCTATGGCACCTTATCGTTTTGCCCCAGTTGAGTTGAACGAGTTGAAGATTCAGCTCCAGGAGTTACTAGATAAGGGCTTTATTCGCCCTAGTGTTTCGCTGTGGGGAGCACCAGCCCTCTTTGCTAAAAAAAAAGATGGTGTCTTGAGACTTTGCATTGATTACTGGAAATTGAATCAGGCTACGGTTAAGAATAAGTACCCTATGCCCCATATAGATGATCTGTTTGACCAGTTGAAGGGTTCCTGTTATTTCTCTAAGATAGACTTGAGATCGAGTTACCACCAGTT
Organism: Camellia granthamiana; assembly: GCA_036172215.1. Taxonomy (NCBI): domain Eukaryota; kingdom Viridiplantae; phylum Streptophyta; class Magnoliopsida; order Ericales; family Theaceae; genus Camellia; species Camellia granthamiana. The sequence continues at coordinate 32,423,844 of CM069907.1, forward strand.
GAGGGTCAGGGAGGAGGATATTCCTAAGACGGCATTCCATATGCGGTATGGCCACTATGAGTTCCTGGTGATGCCTTTTGGGCTCACCAATGCACCGGCAATCTTTATGGACTTGATGAACCGGATCTTCCGGGAATTCTTAGATCGCTTTGTGGTCGTTTTCGTGGACGACATTCTGATTTATTCGCCTTCTGAGGAGGAACACGAGGAACACTTAAGAGTGGTGCTGGAGTTGCTTAGGGCCCATAGGCTATATGCCAAGTTTGGAAAGTGTGAGTTCTGGCTAGGAGAAGTCAAGTTCTTAGGCCATATGGTCTCCGGGGAAGGGGTGTCTGTTGATACATCCAAGATAGAGGCAGTGCAGGATTGGGCACAACCTAAAAGTGTTTTCGAGATCCGCAATTTTTTGGGATTAGCTGGGTATTACCGCCGATTTGTGAAAGATTTCTCCAGGCTAGCTTCACCATTGACTAGGTTGACGCGGAAAGGGGTCAAATTTGTATGGAGTGAGACTTGTGAAAAGTCGTTTCAAGAGCTGAAAGTTAGATTGACCACCGCTCCGGTCTTGATTATTCCGGAAAGAGGGTTGGGTTATGCTGTTTACTGTGATGCCTCACGAGAGGGTTTGGGTTGTGTATTGATGCAAGATGGGAAAGTGATAGCCTATGGCTCACGACAGTTGAAAACTCACAAGAAGAATTATCCTACACATGACCTAGAACTAGCAGCCGTAATCTTTGCCCTAAAGATTTGGAGGCACTACCTTTATGGTGAGAGGTTCGAGGTATTCTCAGATTACAAGAGTCTGAAGTATCTGTTTACACAGAGGGACTTGAACTTGAGGCAGAGAAGGTGGATGGAATTTATTGAGGATTACGATTTCGAGTTGCACTATCACCCGGGAAAGGCTAATGTTATGGTCGATGCCCTTAGTAGGAAATCCATTAGTGATGTAGCTTGTATAGCCATCCGAGAGTGGGAGATGTTGGGTGCACTTAGGGAGTTCGATTTGCTTCTGGGCGAATCCGTTGAGGCTGCGGCCTTGTTTTCTGTTGTTGCGCTGCCTACACTTGTGAATCAAGTGTTAGAGGCACAGAGAGGTGATCTTGAGGTAGAGTCCCTTCGAGAGAAGATCTCTAGTGGAATGGCTGAGAAGGGTTTGTCTGTGTATCCCGACCTGAGTGTAAGATACCGAGACCGCTTGTTTGTACCGGAGTCTTGCCGAGAGGAGGTACTCCGAGAGTTTCACCATTCACGCCTTGCGGTGCATCCAGGAGGCACCAAGATGTATCATGATTTGGGTCGCCAATTTTGGTGCCGTGGTATGAAAAGAGATGTGGTAGTTTTCGTATTGAAGTGCCTTACTTGTCAGCAACTGAAGGCCGAGCATCAGAGGCCAGCGGGTTTGTTACAACCCTTGCCTATTGCCGAGTGGAAGTGGGAGCATGTCACTATGGATTTCGTTGTAGGTCTTCCGAGGACTCAGCGGGGTAGTGATGCTATTTGGGTGGTTGTAGACCGGTTGACTAAGTCGGCGCACTTTATCCCTATACGCGTGAGAGATTCAGTAGATCACCTAGCCGATTTATATATTCGAGACATAGTGAGGTTGTACGGGGTCCCAGTGACGATCATCTCAGATAGAGATCCACGTTTTACTACCAGGTTGTGGCAGGGTTTGCAGAGTACCTTGGGCACTAAGTTGACCTTTAGCACGGCTTATCATCCTCTGGCTGACGGGCAGTCTGAGCGTACTATTCAGATCCTTGAGGATATGCTTCAAGGTTGTGTCCTTGACTTTAGTGGGACGTGGGAGAGGCACTTGCCTTTGGTGGAGTTTGCCTACAACAACAGTTTTCAGTGTAGTATTGGTATGGCACCGTTTGAGGCCTTGTATGGCTGACCGTGTAGGTCTCCTGTTTATTGGGCCGAGGTGGGTGATGCACCTTTATTGGGCCCAAAATTGGTGAGGGAAATGACAGAGAAAGTTGAGCTTATCCGTAGGAGGCTTGTTACAGCCCAGAGTCGTCAAAAGAGTTATGCCGATCGTAGGAGGAGGCCTTTGGTCTTTGAGATGGGTGATCATGTTTTTCTGAAAATATCACCTAGACAAGGTTTGATGAGGTTTGGGAAGAGTGAGAAGTTATCCCCTCGGTTTATTGGCCCTTTTGAGATCCTTGAGAGGAGTGGCGAAGTTGCTTACCGTTTAGCTTTACCGCCGCAGTTGTCCGGAGTGCATGACATGTTTCATGTTAGTATGCTTCGGAAATATGAGCCGGATCCATCACATGTATTAGATTGGACCGACTTAGAGGTAGATGAGGATGCCTCGTATGAGGAGAGACCGGTTCGGGTCTTGGATAGGCGGGAGCAAGTCTTGCGAGGCAAGACCATTCCGTTGGTGAAAGTTTTGTGGAAACATCACGGAGTGGAAGAAGCCACTTGGGAACGTGAGTTGGAGGTCCGAGAGAAATATCCAGATCTATTTGTGGATGTTTGAGCATATGTTGTATATTTTGTTGTATCATTGAACTTTAAGAGCATAAAATATGTCTTAAGTTGTAAAACATTGTAAATGTTTTGGTCTATGGAAATGTATGTTGGAACTTGCCTTAAAATGGAGGTTATTTTAACATTGTGTATGTTAAATATATTGTGGAAATGCAAGCATGTTAATAATGTTGCAAATGTTATAGAATTGATGAGAATGTGTTGAAATTGGTGAATTTCAAGGGAAAGCATGTTAATAGTGCATATTGAATTATATATTGTGAATTGCCTCTTGAATAGAGATGGAATGACCGGTAATGGGTCAAGTTGTTGGGAAATGAATTATAATGTTGTTAAGAATTAAGAAAAACCTTTTTTTGAAAAATTGTACTTAATTTCGGGGACGAAATTCTTTAAGGGGGGAAGGTTATAGCGATCCCGGTTTTCCTTTCCTTTGTTTATTGTGTTCTGGACTTGGTTCCGTCGTTGTGTTGTTGTCTCATTCTCATTTCCTTCCCTTACTCTTTGTATTTGAGTCTTGGATTGTGTTGGGCAGGTTTGAAACAGGTTGGTTGTGTTTTGAAACCTAGAGTTGATGCCCAAATTTTGGCCTTCATGCTCGAGCGAGGCTTTTGACGCTTGAGCGGGCCCTTCGTTGTTGGTTCTCCGCTCGAGCGGGATTTTTGACGCTCGAGCGGGATTTTCCACCTCACAGTACTTTTGTCTGCAGGTCTTCAGACGCTCGAGCGGGAGTTTTGACGCTCGAGCGTAACCCTTTGTTTTTGTTCCTCCGCTCGAGCGGGGAGTTTGACGCTCGAGCGGGGACCATGTCTGCAGAACTTCTGGAAGTGTGCAATATACGCTCGAGCGGCGCTTTTGACGCTTGAGCGTGAGTCTGTGTCTGACGCTCGAGCGGGGGTTTCCACGCTCGAGCGGGGCGACTGGTATATCACTTCGGAATTCGACTTTTTGAATCACTTTTTGGTTTCCTTTCTCTCTCCTACTTTTCGAAAAACACCATTGGAGACCACCTCTCTCTAAAACCTTACCTTCTCTCTAGAGATTGATCTAGTAGGAGTTATTTCTTCACCTTGGGCCTTTGTAAAAGTTGTGGGGATTGTTGAGGGCTACACTTTGATCCGAAAATCTTGGACTTTGGAGCATCTTGAATTTCTTCCTCTTCTTCCTTTGGGCTCTGGATTTGAGGTAGGGATTCTTACTCATTCTTATGTGTTTTAACATAAATATTGAGCTATTTGTATAGATGGTTTGAGTTGGGAAATTTTGGGACTTAGGGTTTCAAAATGAATCAAGGGGGTTTTGTTGTTTTGACTCTTGAATATGTATTTGGGTCTCAAAATGATGGTATTGTTGAAGAGTTGTTGATATTTGAACCTTGGGTTAATATTGAGAGACGGCAGAGAAAGCCCTAATTTATGCATAAATTAATTGGTATAATTAATTTGGGAAAATTATGAGAATACAAAATTGAGTTAAATATATTGAAATTGGCTCATTATGAGATGGAATAGTGAAGTTGGATTTATTAATCGCTCACTTTTGAAATTGTTGATATTTATCTGTTGAACGTAATTATTATCTGTTTAGAAATAATTGCTTTGAGCTATCGGTGGAGGATAGTCTTGAATGTTGTAGACAATGCATGATGATTAGGCAAACTAAAACTAATCAATTGAGTATGCCATTGAATATGGCGGTTGGTATAATACATGAATTTTATGTATTGATTTGATTATGTATATGATATGTGTTTATATACATTGTGTTGTGTGGAAAGAGATAAGGGATGTACTCCACGGTTTAGGGGAAGATAAGGGATGGACCTCTAAACCAGATATCGTTTGACATTGATACAGCACTAAAATGTGTATCATATGTGGAATATGGAAGTGTTTTGTTTGACATTGATACAGCACTAAAATGTGTATCATATGTGGAATATGGAAGTGTTTTGTCTGAGATGGATACAGTACTAAAATGTGTATCTATTATGAAGCATAAAATGATTAATTTGAGTTGTTATTTCAATTGAGATAGAAACGTTGTTGATATGGGATGTAATCTCACTTAAAGTATATGGTCAGGTTCTGAGCCAGGGTTGTGAATTGAGAAATTGGTTAAGAGATGGAATAAAAGCATGGACACATTGGTCATGTATTTGAAATGAAATATGAATTGATTTATGTGAATTAAACATTTATCAAATGCTGATGTTTTAGTTATTGCCCATATAATGTTTAGCATATCTCTACTGGGCGTTGGCTCACCTTATATGGGACATCATTTTCAGGTACAGGTAGCATGCCACCTCCAAGGACGTAGCTTGAGAGGATTAGTGGTTGGGTCATCTTTTGTGATTACTTTATTTGTGTTACATGTAAATCAAGCCAAGGGTTTATTTTGTATAGAGTTAGAACTCTTCTTTTTGTAACCAAGTGTTGACTTGGAAAGCTGTAAACCCATAGGGCATTTGCTTTTGTTGTTAACATATAATACATTTGTAAGAAATACTCTAATGAAATGTACTTATACCTTATTCTCCTATGTCTGAGCATGTTAAGAATATATGATTACTCGGTTTATTTTGAGGGCGTTACAGGTCCAAACACGTTTAACAACACAACTTACTCTTTGGAAAGGCATGACGGGACAACTCCAACGAATGATATACATGCAAAATTAATTATTATTTTGGTAGAATTGATTCTAATACATGTAGTTTGTTTTATATATATGAAAAACAAATGAAACATCATTGCAAATTGTTTGCTCTCTGACATAAGAATTGCATGAATTACATAAAATGACACCTTGTAACTTTTGTAAGGCTGAAAGGTTTGAATATGAACCTCCATGCTTTTGTGCTATTAAAAAGTAGTTCTTACAAGCCCCGAAGTTGTAGAATGTCTAAGAACCTTGTTCACTTCTCAAACTATAGAGGCTGTTGAATCTAAAAAGAAAATAAAAGGGTTATTAAAAATGTTTTAAAAAAACAAAGAAGTGTCAAAGACAGAAAATATGAAAATCAAAAAATTCAAAACGAAAGTTTGAAAAAACAAACCAAACCAAACACTATAAACTTCTCTTTTTTTAAATCTATATTCACTAATCTCTAATTTTACACAAATTATTCAAAAATTCCTTTCAATTTTTATGTGAATTTAATAATCTAATTAAAAAATGGTGCATACACACAAAAATATAACACTAAACATCTACATTATGACGAACTACTTAATTATAAATAATTAACTTTTCATTGTTATATGTATTATATTGTTACAAAAGATTTTACATATTACTTTTGTGATATTTTATATATGTCAATGTCTACATATATAAACATATATATATATAATATAAATGTATATTTATATATATTGTTGTATTCATACATTGTCAATCTGTAATGTTATATTAACATCAGATAGTTTAATTTTCTAACATGTATCGCTCTAGTAATATAATTATATTTGTTAGAAAAAAATCGCAAAATTGTATATTGTTATCTTATCAACTTATATTCAAGACATATATACATACATGTCATACAAACAAGTGTTCACAACAACACTTTCAATAACAAACAAAGACTTTGCAAAACACATCCATCACGACAATAATTGTACTGTTTTTCCTCACAGAAAAAACCACATTATTGAGAAAAAATAAATTTTTGAAATTCATAACAATATGATATCACTTCAAACTCTTACTCATTAAAATATTTTTACTACAATGAATTATACTGGGGAGTAAAAAGAAAAACAAGAAGATGGTGAAACAAAAACTACAGAAGATCTATTGCAATATGCTCTTCAAGCAAAGTTGGACGAGCTGAAACAGGAATTGTCCTATCTGTTGTAAAGTTCAAGAAAAATAATGTATCTCATGCACACAATTTAGTCAAATTACAAGAAAAAATCAAATGATGCCTAAATATTATCGCAACAATTCAATGATGCAGAAAGTAAGTATATCAAATACAAAGTTTCGATCAATTTTTGTTACATGCTGATTACTTACAGATGCCATAATAAATTATGTAACTTGACAATTTTATGAAAATGACCCTACAAATACCTATAAGCATGGATCTATAAATATCGTGAAAACAATTATGAAATTCTTATATCGATCGAAATATTAAATTACGATATTATTCCATTTTCTTAAAAAACTATTCCACATTTTCTACATAAATAAAAATACATTAATAACTAATGTTTTATTTTTCATCATGGAAGATATTCGTGGCACACAAAAAGAGACTCAATAACTCTTGATGTATAAAAATATATTAAATGTTGATATTAATACATTCTTACATCAATAGTATGCAAATAATATGCAATAGTAGGTTCAATAAATTTGTATTATGAGATGAACTATCAAACAAAATTGTTTAATTGTGTAATTAATTTCATACCTTTAATTGTATTACATGTACGGATTACGAAAAATTGAAATAGGAAATTGATAGAAAAATATTTGTGTAATACTATATATTTAAAAAACCTGCTTATTATTTATTATTTAAGATAAATTACATTGACACCCCCTGAAATTTCTGTTTAATACAGATCTCCCCTCACGTTTGAAAAATTAGATTCCCCTACCTGAGGTTTGTAATCTCATTATAAATTACCCACTAGATTGCTAATGTCATACCTAAAACTTTTCTTTATCACTAGTTTGCCTTTTTTTCTACAATTTCTTCTTCCTATTATCATGGCTATATTTTACAATTTTTCATCATTAAATTTTACCTAAACATATTCTTATTGAATGATATACAAATATAAATTTTATATAAAATTTTCAAACACAATAATATAATTTAATGGTGACCTTTTACTTTAAAATAAAACATTGATAAACAAGATTTATATTTACACTAACATCACTATCACAATATTTTTATGATATTTTTTGTATAAATTTTTATATATGAATAGAATTTTTTATTTTATTTTCACCATCATTTTTATTTCTCGTCTATTCACCAACATTTATTACAGTATTACCAAACACTGTCACTCACATTTATTACAATACTACTGAATTTTTGTATTTTTTTATTTCTTTGTATTTGGTGAATTTAAAAAAATCACAAAATATAATGCTTCTTAAGTATATCTAGATTAGGTATGTCTAAAAAATAAAAATAAAAATTGCTTAAAATATTAAAATATTTCAGTAAAAATTTAAATATAAAAAATAAAAAATAAAAAATTCAATTTTTTGTGTGAATTAAACTAAAGAAGATGATTGTTATTTCTCTTGAAATGATATGAATAAAATATCAGTATTATTTTATTGTTTTATATGTATAAAGGCTAAGGGGCAAATATGTCATTTCAGATAAGGGTAATTTTTCAAACGTGAGGGGGAATCTGTATTAAATAGAAACTTCAGGGGTGTCAGTGTAATTTACCCTATTATTTAAGATAAGATTGTGATATCAACAATCTATGTATAAATTAATGTTTATATTTATAAAATTTGTCATTTATCATTTAAATTCTTTAGCCGAGTATGCATTCATTTATTACTTAATTATATTTTAGATATAAATCAATTTACCTATACAAGTCTCCATACTTTATATACATATTACATACCAATTTAAAAGACATGTATAATTACAGTACTAATAGTTAATGAAAAATCACGTGCTACGTGCAACGCACGTGCCCAACTACTAGTTATTACAAGTATGTGGTTTATATTCTCTCTCTCTCTCTCTCTCTCTCTCTCTCTCTCTCTCTCTCTCTCTCTCTCTGTGTGTGTTGTGTCTGTGAAATCTAGAATTTTTTTTTTTTTTAAAATTACTCACCAAAACGAGCCATTGGAAGCTGAGTGGGACACGTTTCAGCCATCCATGCATTACTGTAGGAGATCAATGTAGGATTTCACTCTAGACGATCCTTATGCAAAAAGTGTAAGGCCTACTTGTTTGAAGATACACCAAAATAATTATATTCTAAGACAAAGCTTTAATGTCTTAATGAAAAGGACTACAAATAAAGATGACTGTACGCTCCTATAAAAGATGATAGAACCTGAAATCTCTTCAGGACGATTGTCAAAATATTTGGTGCCTCATATATGCTCAACTGTTTCTGTGCTCGAGCATATGCAGCACACCTTTATAATAAAACAGATTAAGAATTTAAGAGTTAATTAATTGAGCTTAAACCACAGAATCTACATACTCTTATGAACATTGAGTACAAATTTAAAGTCAACAAACCTCCTGCAGCGATACATGTTTTCACCATCCAAATCTTCCGGGGCTGTAAACTGAGTAAGTGCATCTTCCAATGACTCAACCCAACCAAATATTTCCAGTGTAAGATCCATAATGTTTTCATATCGTTCTGATTCATGGTGACATGCCAAACATTTGACCTGCTCACAATGTGGTTGACAGTAAAAATCATTGCAGACATTAAAAGAATGACAGCAACATAACAAGGATATCTCACACAAAAAATAAAAAATAAAAAATAAAAGACAAGTTGATATTGTTGGGTATACCTCCTTATTGGAGTGTGGGACCCAATTGGTTTTGGAAAAAGAGTTTTCATTTGGCTTGGTTTAGGTATAATATATTTTTATATATATTATATTTGTGGAGGCCCAATCTAATTTGGATACAATTAGGGTTTGATTACAAAACCCTAGATTCACAATACATAATATCATTGATGTTATTTTTCCCAAGACAAAAAGGGGCGGCTACTACAAGTTGTATTGGAGAAAAAATCAACTTGGTGTTGTTTGGTTATTCTTGATTTGACTTGGTCAATCAAGTATTGGTGCTTTGATTTGTGAAGAAGTTTGGTTCGTTATTTTGGGTCTTCTTCAACTCTGATTCTGAAGATTTTGGTTCATCTATTTGGTGAGGTCTTTCCTCTTGTTTATTTGTGATTATTTGGAATTCACCTAAGGGTGGTTTTGTGAGACCATTCGTGTCTCGTTTGTAATCGTTTGGAACCTATTTGGTTGATAGTGGAATCAGATTTCGATCCCGTGGACGTACCTCATATTGAGGGAACCACGTAAAAATTCTTGTGTTGCCTTTGATTTAATTTTTCCGCATTAGTTTATATTCCCATTGATTGATTTACTTGTGGGGATTCATCGATTTTCCCTAACAACTGGTATCAGAGCTTACGGTTTATTTGGATTTATTTATTTGTGTAAATCAATGAAGGGGAATGTGGGTCGTATGTCTAGCTTCAATGGAAGCAATTGGGTAACTTGGAAAACTAAAATGGAGGACCTATTATTTTGTAAAGACTTGTATGGACCCATTGAGGGTGATAGTGGCAAACCTGCTGATATGAAAGATGATGAGTGGAAGAAGCTTAATCGAAAAGCCGTTGGTGTTATCCGTCAATGGATTGATGACAGTGTGTTTCATCATGTTGCTACTGAAACTTTAGCATATGATTTATGGAAAAAATTAGAGAGTCTTTATGATAGAAAATCAGCCACAAATAAAGCCTTTCTGTTTCATAAGTTGGTTAATTTAAAATATAAAGAGGGCAGCCCTATTCCGGAACATCTGAATGAAATAAAGAGTATCGTTAACCAACTTGCTTCTATGAAAATTATTTTTGATGATGAGTTGCAGGCTTTGATGCTACTTAGTTCCTTACCCGAAAGTTGGGAGACTTTGGTTGTGACAGTTAGTAATTCGGCGCCCGATGGAGTTGTCACTATGGGTCAAGTCACTAGTAGCTTGTTGAATGAAGAAACTAGAAGAAAATCAGCCGGTACCTCTCATTCGGAAGCATTTGTTGTGAGAGGCCGAAATAAAACAAGGGGGAGAAGTAAGACTCCTCGTGGTCGTGATCAAAGCCGTGACAAATCAAGAGATGGTTCTTTTTCAAAGAAAGACGTTGAGTGTTATTATTGCCATGAGAAAGGGCACATGAAGCGAGAATGCCGAAAGCTCAAGAATAAATAGAAAAGGCGTGACAAAAGTGTGGATAAGAAGCAAGAAGACACAACAGCAGTTACTACCGATGATATCATGGTCGTTTGTGAAGATGATTGTATCAATTTTGTGGGCCAAGAGAGTCATTGGGTGATTGATTCTGGTGCTTCTTTTCATGTGACTTCTCGAGTTGATTTCTTCACTACTTACACTGCAGGAGATTATGGTTCTGTTCGAATGGGTAATGAAGGTTTGTCCAAGATTATTGGTATGGGTGATGTTTGCTTGGAAACAAATTTGGGCTGCAAATTGTTGCTTAAAGATGTGAGGCATGTTCCCGACATTCGCCTTAATTTAATCTCTACTGGGAAGCTAGATGATGAAGGCTTCAACAACAAATTTGGTGATAGAATATGGAAGCTCACAAAGGGTTCTTTGGTGGTGGCTAAGTGCAAGAAGACTGTAGACACCCCATTTTTGACCGACCGTAAGACTCAGACGTCACCGATTGAGCGCTCGGTGATGTTGCATATTGTGCTCGTTCAGAAGTCTCAGAGTCGCGGCCGCGCGCCCTGCCTCCGGACTTCCGAACCCTCTTCTGTGCCTTGTCTCGGTTTGCGAACCAGACTCGGTTTTCTCTGTTTTCTTTCCTGAGGGAAGCGAGTGGTCCCGTAGACTATCTCCTGGTGGCCGTGAGCAACTTTTCGTGGCCGTAGGCCATTTTGCCCATTTCGGAGCCCGGTTCCCGGTTTTCGAAGCCGTCAGGCCGTGTGCCCCGGTTCGGGACCGCCCAACCATCTCTGATTTCTCCGGTTTTTGACAAGTGCCTCTGTTTTATCATTACGAGGAACCCTGGGGCCTCTGATGCCCACTTCGTGGCCGTACACCACTTTCGGTGCCTGCAGCCGGTTTTCGGGACCCCGAATCGCGCGGTTTGGGCCCCGAGCATTCGTTTTGTATCAATTTTTGTTCAAATTTGGCAAGTGCCTCTGTTTTATCATTACGAGGAACCCTGGTGCCTCTGATACCCACTTCGTGGCCGTATGCCACTTTCGGTGCTTACAGCCGGTTTTCGGGACCCCGAACTGCCCGGTTTTGGCCCCGAGCTTTCATTTTGTATCGATTTTTGTTCAATTTTGGCAGGTACCTCTGTTTTAGCATCAAGAAGATCACTGGAGGGTGGGAGGCCAGCAATTGTTCCAGAAAACCAATTTCGCTTCTCCGGCGCCCGTTTTGCTCACTTCCGGGCCAATGTTGAACACCCTGGGGATATTTTCTTCCAACCAAAGCTACATATTTGTGATGAGGGGACATGGGAGGACCCTAAAAGTGCATGGTCGGCCAGTAATTGTGAATTTCATTTTTGAGCCTCTCCTTCAAATGCAATGTTGTGACTCCTGCTTCAGAGTTGCCAATTTTCAACCTTGGAACCTTATTCTACACACATGGGAGGACACCAAAAAGTACTGGTCGGCCAGTAATTGTTGCTTTCATTTTTGAGCCTCTCCTTCAAGTTCTATGTTGTGACTCCTGTTTCAGTGTTGCCAGATTCCAACCTTGGGGCCTTATTCTACACACTTGGGAGGACCCTAAAACATGGTGGTCAGCCAGAAATTCTTGACTTCATTTTTGGGCCATGGCCGGCCAGCCAGGGTGAGTGGCTGGCCGACCAGTTGGGGTGGCCGGCCGGCCACCTTCTAAAAAGTTACCTGGTCGGCCAGCTTTCTGCTTTTCCACCCTTTACAGCTGTCCGGATATTTTTCAAAATATCCCAGCCCTCCGGGGGATATTTTGGGAGGGAAAGCTTGCCTCCATTTCCCTCCCCTTTTACACCCTTTCTTGCCTATTTAAGGGGCAGGACAGCTCCTTTGCTAGGGTTAGAACATTTGATCTCAAAAGCCTCTCTCCCAAAACCTTCATTTCCATAGCCAAAAATCCTAAAAACCTTCAAGTTCCTACCTCTTCTCTTCATCAACCCTAGGCCTCACCATCACCACTACCATTCCAGCAGCAAAGGAAGGTTCTTCAAGGGCTAAGAAGCAACAAATTCAAGCCAAGAGGTAGCAAAAGTTGGATCTTCAAGGGTAAGTCTCAAATTCCATCTTTTGTGACATTTTCTTGCTTCCTATTTCTACCCTACTTGCCTACTGTTTTGGGCTCTGACCCCTACTGGTTTTAGGCTCATTTTGAGCCCCTCTACAACATTGTAGAAGGGCTCAACCTCATTTGAGAGCCCCATGATACACTTGCTTCAATATCATTCTTTAGGTCAATAATTTGCATGCTTTATTTGACTTATGAGTGATCTGATTTCGAGCTTGATATAAACTGTGAGTGGGCCTATTTTGAGCCCCTCTTCAACATTGAAGAAGGGCTCAACCATGTTTGGCCTCTCTATCATGCACTTTCTTTGTAATCCTCCATATTTACCGTAAAATTGCATGATTTATTTGGCCTATTTGTGATCTGATTTGGAGCATCTTATGAACTAATATTGTGCCTATTTTGAGCCCCTCTTCAACATTTAAGAAGGGCTCAACCTGGTTTTCATGCTCTGCATACCACTTGCTTTGAATTCATGTTCTATTCTTGCCTTTGCATGCTAGTTTTAGCTCATTAGTGATCTGTTTTCGAGCATGCAATATACTGTGATTGGGCCTATTTTGAGCCCCTCTTCAACATTGAAGAAGGGCTCAACCATGTTTGGCCTTTATATCATGTACTTGTTTTGTAATTCCCTCAATTTACCGTAAAATTGCATGCTTTGTTAGGCTTGCTTAGCTTCTGTTTTGAGCCTTCATCAGGCTTAGAAAGTGTCTTATTTTGGCTCATTATTCATGTTTTGTTAAGGGTCCAAAGTTGTTTGGTGCTTCCATGCATGATCTATCATTATAGCCTTCTTTTGGTCCATATATTGCATGCTATTTTGAGCCTATCTACATACTGATTTTGGAGTTGTCATTCACTGTAAATATGCATATTTTGGGCTCCTCTTCAAAGTTGTAGAAGGAAATTTTGTGGTTTGAATTTTCTATATACCACTTGCTTTGTAATTCTCCTCTTTTCCCTCATTTTTGCAAGCTATTTTTGCCATGCTTGTGATCATTGTTGGGCCATGTTTTGTACTGAAAAGATGCTTTTTTTGGGGCTGCCTTGCTACTGTTTTTGCTTTCATGTGCCATTTTTGCATGTTTAGCATAGCCGTAGGCCATTTCGGGTACTTAAAATCACATTTCGGGATGATTTCATGCATTGATTATCAGTTCGTATCATTTCGGGGCTGTTTTCCCCTTCATTTAGCTGCTGAAATTTGGTTTGCATGCTTGCATATCATTTTCCATGTCTTTTCATGCCTTAGTGCATTGCCTCGGTTGGCGTGCCCGTGGGCACGCACTTCGAGGCACTCCGTTTTCATTCATTGGCTTCCTATGTGAGTAGGCTGAGGCTCTCTCATGTTGGTATAAGCCCATCATTGCATTTCTGTACCATTTTCATGCTTGTATATCATCGCCTCGGTTTGGGCACGCACTTTGAGGCACCTCTGTTTTATGCGACGGCCTCTTATGTGAGTGCGGTTGAGGCCCTCTCATGTAAGTGTAAGCCCAATTTGCATTTTCATGCCATTTCTTGATTCTATATCATCGCCTCGGTTTGCGTGCCCGTGCGCACGCATTTCGAGGCGCCTCATTTTCATCTCTCGGCAGCTTATGTGAGTGCGGCTGAGGCTCTCTCATGTTAGTGTAAGCTCAATTTGAATTTTCCATGTCATTTGCATTGCGTATGCCACCGCCTCGGTTTGCGTGCCTGTGTGCACGCATTTCGAGGCACTTCATTTTTTTATCCGAAGGCATCTTATATGAGTGCGGCTGAGGCTCTCTCATGTTAGTGTAAGCCCAATTTGCATTCTGTATGTCATTTTTAGTCTCATTGCATTCTGTATACCATTTTCTCGGTATGCGTGCCCGTGGGCACGCATTTCAAGGCATCTCATTTTAGTCTCATTATGGATCATATTTCATGTCATTTCATGCCTGTATGTCATCGCCTCGGTTTGCGTACCCGTATGCACGCATTTCGAGACATCTCATTTTCATAGTATTGTGCATGCTATATCATATGTTAGTTGCATTTCATGCATACCATGCATATTGCACGGGAAACGAGGCACGTTTCGTACTCCGAATATCGGAACGGATCTCAATTCCCAAGTCACCGACACTCCGGATCCCCCATGATGGAGTTAGGTTTTCATTGTAGCATTCATCTGCATTCATCCTATATTGAGTTGTGCAATTCGGCTCCTCGGCCATCATGCATCGATATGCGTGATTGGTGGCACGAGGATCGAGGCATGCATATATTTGTGAAATACATTGCTATTGCCCTTTTCCTGCTCTCTGTTGCAGCAAAACCCAGAATCAGCAACTTTTTCGGAGTCTGGCACGCATTTCGAGGAAGGTTGCAAACAGAGGCTAATTGGGGCATCCCAGTGCATTTCCGCGCAAAGTAGCCCGAACATACATCATTCATCAGAAGCAAGGCAGTCCCTTGCTTGCATGCCAGTTTACAGTTTTTCTTAGTTAAATCTGTTAATTAATTAGGAATTTGTATATTATTCGGACTGTATATTTTGGACTGTAATATTCTTTTATTCGGACTGTATATTTATTTGGACCCTCTGCGCGAGGGCATAATTGTAATAAGTGGGGGTGAGTGTGATGTATGTCTTCCAACCCCACGACTTTCTCCCTTTTATTTACCTGCTTACAATGGTTAGATATAGGGCATATTTCAATTAGCATACAGTATGACAGCATGTTTGCATCATTCATCTGTTTTGCATGCACCGGGCTCGGCGCATCATACAAACTGCATTTGTATTTCAATTCCAAGTTGAATACGTGTTAGTTGTAACATTTCCATATGCCATGTTTAGAATAGCCGAGCCTACTATAGTTTGCATTTTTGCATGTGTTGCATTAGGCAATTCTGTATACTTAGGAACCATGCATGGATTTCTAATCGGTTTTTGTTTTGGCTTGGAGTACTCGGTGAGTTTTTATGCTTTAGCATCCTTACATGCGTGGGAGTGTTGCCATGATAGCATGCTTGCCATGAGGCTATTTGCTTATGTGATATAACTGCCTTGAATGCCTGTGGGTGGAGGTTGAGTTATCTGAATTGGAGCAATTCGTCAATTGTTTGTTTTAAGCCCACTAGATAGTGGCAAAATCGCTGTTTTCTAAGTCCACCCGAGGGTGGCAAATCCATGTCTTAGCCTACCTGCGGGTAGCACCATCAAACCATTTTCAAGCAAACAAACATGAAATGTTTTGTTCCAATTCAGACGGCCCAATCTATACTTGTTTGCTGCGAGCATCACATAGTAACCTAGGCTAATAATCGGAATAAGAACTCACAATGTTTTCAAAAACAGATATCATGGTTAGTAGAGGCCGGTCTTTGACCGAGCGAGCGGGGGTGCTCACGATGTGACCTTCCCCAATCGTACCCAAGTTCCCGAGCCAACTTTGGTGATGACGGACACGTGGCCTTTTGGCACCGAGTCAGGGTTTCCTAAATTTCCCATTTTAAAATATTTAGGTGGCGACTCTGTTATCTGGCAAAGCAGTCCATGTTTGGCACTTCTTTCAAAAAACCTGTTTTTCTCAAAAACGATTTGCCGGATTTGGACTCTTTGGTTCAAGATTGAGAACCGCAACAAAATCGAGTCCGAACTGTAGCGAGGTCCCTCGCGGGCTTGTTACAGTTTCTGGCGACTCTGCTGGGGATTTAGAGAACTTGACTCGAACTCATGATATCTGGTTTTGACTACACTTGTGTGTTTCTTTGCATTGCATTTGCATTGGTGCGCCTAGGACACCGTGTTTGCCATCTGCTATTCCTGAGCGGTTTGCCGGAGGCTTGTCTTGTCAAGGCATGTCCATAAGGCTGATCGGTTACGGGCTCTACCAGTATGGGAACACAAACCCCGGTTTTACCGGGGCACCCTTTTTTGACCATTCGACCTAGTGCATATTCGGATCCATAGTGACCATTCCAAACTAGGACAGGTTGCTTACCCGTTTATAGGTTGTTTGAAACCGCTGTGTGCGTAGTGAAACCCTAGCTCCTGACAAAATAGGACAGGGAAACCCTACCCCAACATAGGGGTGTTTTGGCTCTCACCTATCTGCTATGTGCTTGTTAGAGTGTGTCTCTACAGGGAATGCATGTATCAGTTGAGTTTGGGCATCAGGCCTGCGGGCATTATTCAGTGTCTGAGAATCAGTTGTCTGCGGGTATTAGATTCAGTTTAGGGGAACAGCGATACAGGAACAGTGATCAGTGATTGAGGACAGTGTATTTCCAGCTTATCAACTGTGTGTTGTATGCCCGACTGTGCGTTGTGTGTATTTAAATTAAGCTGTTATGCTGCCCGTTTTTCTGGTCATTTATTTCCTTTTTGCTTTATTATCTTTTTGCTAAGGCAGTTTGTAGCACGATTGCTTCCGAGCTAGTCGATACTCCCCAAGCAATTTGGACACGAGGTCGCCGACTCAACCGATCCGAGGATCTAGTTGACGGACATCCAGTGTTCCACTCTTTACCCCCAATCACCAGAAGAAGGCCGAGGAGGCGCAGTCCGTCAGAACAGAGATTACCGGGACATCAGTCTGTTTTAGTAGCAAACAGTCAGGTTGAGATTTCCGTGTCTGCCATAGAGATACATTTACCAGTTATTCAGATGGAGCCACAGAATACATCAACAATGGAGGCGATGATGCGCCAGATGAATGAGAGCATGAAACAGATGCAAGATGATGCTATCCGCCAGGCGGAATTTTCTAAACAGCAGGCCGCTGTCATGGCCCAGCAGTCTGAGCTGATCACCAGATTACAACAGCAGAACGCCGCATCTGCTTCACACCAGGTCCCTCCTTCACTAGGGGCACATCAGGTTCCTCCTCCGCCAGGGGCTCCATTACCTGAACAGATACCTACTGGCCAGAATGCCCCTCCAAATCCCCAGAATGCCCAGACTACCCAGAATACCCTCCCAAATCCACAGAACGCTCTGCCAAACCTTCAGAACACTCAAGAGGACACGAGTCTTCCAACGGGGCTGGCTCCGCCCCCACTTCTACCACAACTGTCCAAGAATTTGGCACCCAATCACCCGGACTCTCTATTCGAGTTCGAGGTAGACCAGACAGCTCTGAAATTGAGCAAGTTGGAAAAACTCTTCAAGAAATCACAGGGGGTGAAGGCCATCCCAGATATTGAAGATGGCTACACTGATATGGCCGTGACATTGCCGGACAGATTTAAGATGCCCCAGATCGATCGCTTTGATGGATCCGGGGACCCCATGGTCCACCTCCGGCTATTTTCAGACATCCTGAGACCAATGGGCCTAACCCGACCGCAAAAGCTTTCCCTATTCGGTTGAACTTTATCGGGTGTGGCATCCGCTTGGTACGCAAAGCTAGAAGATGATGTGAAAACAAACTGGGATGAGATGGCTGAGGCCTTCCTTGCACAATATTCGTACAACACGCAAATCGAGGTCACAACTCGTGATCTCGAGACAACGAGGCAGGAACAAAAAGAGACTTTCTCTGATTTTGTAACTCGGTGGAGAGCCAAGGCATCGATGATGACCTTAAGGCCAACAGATAAAGACCAAATCCGGATGATTGTGCGCAATCTCCAACTGAAGTTAATGCAGAAAATGATTGTCGTTCCCTTCCCCACCTTCGCAGACTTACATGATATGGGGGTGCAAATTGAGGACGCGATGAAGCAGGGTCTAATTGACCAGGACCGGGATCAGCCCCGAAGAACATTCAACCGTAATAACAATGCGGGCCCGAGTGGCTCTGCCAATACAAGAGCTTCAGAGGTCGGTATGGTCACCACCACTCCCCCTCCCCAACCAAGGCCCGCAGCGGCCACACCTTTTTCTGATGCATCTGGGAGCAGTAACCAAGCTTCAAGATACCAATCCAGGGGTCAACGAACCTTCTCCCCACTACATATGCCTTTGTCCAAAGTCCTCGGGGTTCTAGTCAGAAAGGGGCATCTGAAACCCTTGGAACCGAGGCCCCCTCCAAATCCACTCCCCCCTTCCCACAACCCAGCCAAATATTGCAAATACCACCAGCAGCATGGTCATGATACCGACCAATGTTACAGGCTGCGTCATGAGATTCAAGACCTCATTGACAGAAACATCATTCTACCTCCCGAGAGACCCAACGTCACAACCAACCCACTCCCAGCACATAACCAAGATCCACCCAAAAGAATCAATCTCATCCAAACTGGGGACGTGTCTTACGACCCTAGTATCTACATTACTCCCTCCCACCTACCCAAGCCGAAGGTGATCCTTCCTGATAGCACTGACTTGTGCATGATGGACACCTCCACAACCCAACCTGAGCCAAAGGTGGTGACCACCGAGAATGGAACGGGGCAGGCTTCCGAGGAGAGCAGAACTGTTGAGTCTGGGGTGGAGCAGTCTGAGAATTTAGCTGGCAGACCTTATGATCCGAGTGGATATATCTTGTCAATGAGCCGACCTAAGCTGAGTGTGGGGCTGTCGGAAGAGGCTGAATTGTGTATGATCCGGGGGGACAAACTTGAATCAGCAGGGGATGATCTGATAACGGTGGAAGAGGAATTCGCCAACCTCCAGTTTTTCAACGATCAAGAATCAGGGGATGCATCAATCAACTGGTTCGAATACGAGGAGTCAGCAGAAGTCGTCGGGTGGTTGGATGATCAGCCGGATATTGTACCATTTGTGGCCGGAAGGGCCGAGAGTCAGATTGAATTGCCGGAAAGCGCCGGTACGAAGAATTTCGCTCAAGACCAAGACATTTTGAAAACCGAACAATTAACGCTGGAGGAACAAGAGAAAAAGTGGGATTCTGAGAGGATCCGAAAAGCAAAGAACCATGAGGAGGTTGAGAGCGCTGTGAGCACAAAAACTGAACATGCTGTGAGCATGTGGGAGGAAAGTACCAAGAGTACAAATTTGCCGGAACCAGACAGGTGCCTGTTAGATGCTAATGGGATGTGGTGGGAAGATGACGACTTGTATCTCGCCCACACAGACGAAGACTGGGCAGGTGGCCAACCAGATAGCACCTGGTACCTCGAAGAGGTGGACCACATGACTAGAAGTGGGCGGTATTTCAAGCCCCCACACCTTGATCAACCCGAAGCATCAGGGAAAGACAAAGAGGCGGAGAAGCAGAGAGAGAAGCAAGTTGAAGAAGAGGCTGTACTGAGGCAGTTAAAGAAAATACAAGCAGACATCTCCATCTGGGGACTGCTTATGGCTTCTAGGGTACACAGACAGGCTGTCCTATCTGCTATGGACAAAGCCAAGCTCTCCATCGAAACTACACCAGAACAACTGGTTGGGCTGGTTTTTCCGGGAGGAGGTTCCTCGGCATTAACCTTTTCAGACAAAGAACTGCCGCCTGAGGGCGTGGATCATAACAGACCCCTCTACATCTCTGTAGAATGCAGGGACAAATGGATTCTGGTGGTACTTGTTGATACCGGATCCGCTATCAATGTCTGTCCAGCCAGAACGGCCTATGCAATCGGGTTGAAACCCGCAGACTTTTTACCAACCACTCAAGTAATCAGAGCCTACGACAATACAAGTAGGGATGTCCTGGGGACAGTAAAAATCCAAACCAAGATTGGGCCTGGACAACACGAGGTAGATTTTCATGTCTTGGAGGTCCCTGCATCCTTTAACATGCTTTTGGGGCGACCCTGGTTGCATCAGGTGAAGGCCGTCTCATCTACTCTACATCAAATGGTGAAATACCCCTATGGAAAGGGAGTAGCCATTGTTTTTGGGAATTCATCAATCCATCCTCCTCCGGAGGTATCTACGCCAGTCCTGGAGATTGAACACGGCATGGAGGACATGTTTATATCGGGATTTACTTTGGCTGAGGCCCGGGTGGTGCAAAACATTATGGCTGTGAATGAGGGTGTGTATGTCAGCACTCAAGCCGTCTACCTCATGAACAAGCTACAACATATTCCCGGGATGGGATTAGGAAGAAGCGGCAGGAAAGGCGTCGCAACATTGGCCGAAGTGCCACACAACCCGCATACCTTTGGACTGGGTTATCTGCCCACCAAAGAAGATTGGGTAAGGAAAGGGAAGGAAATGGCCGGCAGAGCCAGAGCGAAGCAGGCTGGGAAGCCTTTTGATCTAATGCACAGGCCCATCCAGGGTACCCTGAACGGACGCTTTGTCCGGGAGGGGGAGAACTTTCCATTTTGCGGCTTCCCAGAGCCATGGTTGAACGCGGAGAAGAAGCGCGTGCCAGGCTTCGAAATCTTCTTCGACCTGCAACTACCCGGGGATGACGTTGCTACCGAGCAGACAGACCCAACAACTGAGGTTGAGCATAATAAGGCAGAGGATTCTGAGGGCATGGAATTGGAAATGGGGGTAGCACTGGCATGTCTCCTCTCTGATCCTCCGATCGACCAAGATTGCTTGGGGAATAACTTCATGGTTTCCATGATTGGGGATGAAACGGCTGCGAGCCAACCAGCAGCCATCTTGGATGCATCAATCGCACCCTCTCTCACTTGGCAGTACGAGGAGGGATTCTTATCCAGCAGCACCGGGTCAGGTAGTGAGCCGGAGTCTGATTCCACCGAGTCCTGTGAGTCGGAATCAGGTTCCAGCTCGACTGAGTCTGAGTCTGGTACTCTTGGGGATGTTAACCCAGATGCCACAGTCCTGTCCAGGTCGTCTTTTTCCTTTTCATTTGAGTCTGTTGTAACCGATGAATTGGACGATTTGGATGTGCCTAATGAGAATGTACTGTCTGTGGTTTCCGAGTATTTTTCTGTGCCCCTAATTTATTGCATTAATTCAGACTTTCAAAATTTTGATCAAAACGACGAGGACGAAGTTCCTCCGGTTTTACAACGACTAATTGAGCAAGAGCAAGAGAGATTTGTTAAGCCATTAATGGATGAAATCATTACCGTGAACATTGGTACTGAGGAGGACCCGCGGCTGGTCCAGATCGGGTCCACGTTGTCTTCGGAGGAACGCGAGCGCTTAGTCGCTTTATTAAAAGATTTCAAAGATGTTTTCGCGTGGTCCTACGAAGACATGCCTGGAATCGATCCTGAGATTGTACAGCATCGGATCCCCCTTGACCCCGAGGCCCGACCTGTCAAGCAGAAACTCAGAAGGATTCGCCCGGACTGGGCTCTTAAGATTAAGGAAGAGGTCACCAAGCAAATCGACGCAGGCTTCCTGCTGGTATCTGAGTATCCGACTTGGTTGGCCAACATAGTTCCGGTGCCGAAGAAAGATGGCAGGATCCGGGTGTGTGTGGACTTCAGGGATTTGAACAGAGCTAGTTCGAAGGACGACTTCCCCTTACCGCACATCGATGAGTTAGTAGATTTCACAGCAGGGCATGCATTGCTCTCATTTATGGATGGCTTCTCAGGATACAACCAGATAGTGATGGCACCAGAAGACAGAGAAAAGACTGCATTCACCACCCCGTGGGGGACATACTGCTACCGGGTAATGCCGTTTGGGTTGAAGAACGCTGGGGCTACTTATCAACGGGCCGCGACCACAATATTACATGATATGATTCACAAAGAGGTTGAGGTGTACGTGGACGACATGATTGTCAAGTCCAAGGAAAGAGAGGGCCACTACACCGCCTTGCATAAGTTTTTCCAAAGGATCAAGGAATTCCGGTTGCGGTTGAACCCTCAAAAATGTACATTCGGTGTTACAGCGGGAAAAATGCTGGGGTTTCTGATTACACAAAGGGGCATCGAAGTCGACCCTTCCAAAATCAAGGCCATCTTAGAAATGCCACCACCAAGGACTGAAAAGGAGGTGCGAGGCTTTCTGGGTAAGGTGCAATTCATAAGACGGTTTATCTCAAAATTAACCTTGACTTGTGAACCACTTTTTGGTCTCCTGAAGAAAGGCAAGAAATTTCAATGGGATGGCCGATGTCAAGCTGCGTTTGAGCAGATCAAAGAGTATCTACAGAACCCGCCCGTTTTATCGCCACCAGAACCGGGGAAACCGTTGATTTTGTATCTGTCAGTGACGGAAACCACAATGGGCTGTATGCTTGCGCAGGAATCTGAAGACAGGGTGGAGAGAGCCATCTACTACCTGAGCAAGAAAATGCTAGAGTATGAGACTCGTTATACACCGTTGGAGAAGGCTTGCTTGGCTTTGGTATGGGCCACCAGGAAGCTACGGCACTACTTGTTAGCTCACTCCGTAATGTTGGTTTCACGACTTGATCCCATTAAATATCTTTTCGAGAAACCAGCGCTTACAGGTAGGCTAGCTCGTTGGTTGCTGTTGCTCTCCGAATTTGATCTCACATATGTGACGCGCAAGTCAGTAAAAGGAAGAGCAGTGGCAGAGTTCCTTGCCGACCACCCGGTTGAGGGGGATGAAGCAGTTGAGTATCTGTTCCCAGATGAATCAATTTTGCAGATCGACGACGAAATTTGGACGATGTACTTTGACGGAGCGTCAAATCAACATGGGTATGGGATAGGAGTGTTGCTGATAGCACCCGACAATTCCCGTATCCCTCTAGCCTTCAAACTCCGATTCAAAGTCTCGAACAATGAAGCTGAATATGAAGCGTGCATCGCTGGCCTAGAAGCAGCCTTGGAACTAGGGGCAAGAAGGCTGGACGTCATTGGGGACTCGAACCTTGTTGTGTCTCAAGCTAAAGGAGACTGGAAAGTAAAAGAAGAAAATATGATGATGTATCACCAAACCTTGGATCTGCTCCTTCCTCGGTTTGAGAAGCTAAGTTTCACTCATCTACTAAGAGAGAACAACAGGTTCGCAGATTCTTTAGCAACTCTGTCATCTATGATAGACATCCCGTGTGGAGTCCGGATGCGTCCAGTTATCATTGATCAGAAATTTGCACCTGCCTATGAGTCGATTGCAGCCATAGATGAAGTTCAGGACGAAAACCCCTGGTACTACGACATTTGGAACTTTCTGGAGAAGGAAGCATACCCGCCAGGGGTAAATGCCAAGGACAAAAGGGCAATAAGAAGATTGGCCGTTCAGTTCATCATCTGTGGGGATAAGCTGTACAGAAGAGGTCATCTGGGAATGCATAAACTGTGTGTGGATGCAGAAGAGTCAAAGCGTCTAATGGAAGCCATCCATGGGGGAGAATGTGGAGCATATATGAATGGGGTAATGCTAGCCCGGAAGATTCTCAGACAGGGGTACTACTGGTCCACCATGGAGGAGGATTGTATTGGTTTTGTTCGGTGATGCCATAAATGTCAGATCCATGCAAATCGCATGAACATCCCGCCATCAAAGCTGTACAACATGACTTCGCCATGGCCATTTTCAGTCTGGGGAATTGATGTAATCGGAGCCGTTACGCCGAAGGGGTCGAATGGGCATGAGTTCATCCTCGTAGCGATAGATTATTTTACAAAGTGGGTCGAGGCCCAATCTTATGCGGTGTTGAAAGCTTCTCACGTCGCAAAATTTATCAGAAACAACATCATTTGTCGCTACGGAGTCCCAAATGAGATAATTTCAGACAATGGTTCCCACTTCAAGAAGGAAGTGATAGACTTGTTGGAGAAATACAATGTGGCTTTTCATAAGTCATCTACATACCGGCCGCAAACCAACGGAGCAGTTGAGGCCGCCAACAAGAATATCAAGCGCATACTACAGAAGATGGTGGAAACCTATCGGGACTGGCCAGATAAGCTGCCGTTTGCTCTGTGGGGCTATAGGACTTCGATCAGAACATCAACTGGGGCGACTCCGTATTCATTAGTTTATGGGATGTAGGCCGTTCTACCTATTGAGATTGAGGTTCCGTCTTTGCGAATATTGGCTGAGTGCCAGATAGCCGAAGCGGATTAGCAGCAAAACAGACTCGAGGAACTCATGCTTTTCGATGAAAGAAGGCTGAAAGCACTCTACCACATCCAAGGTTATCAACGCAGAATCGCCCGGGCTTTTAACAAGAAGGTTAAGTCCATGAATTTAAAGGAAGGAGATTTGGTACTCAAGGACAACCGAGCTCCCATCCACGACCCAAGAGGCAAGTTCAGACCCAATTGGACTGGTCCCTACATCATCAAGTCAATCTGGTCAGGTGGAGCTGTGGTTCTGATGGACTTAGATGGCTTGGAGTTTTCACAACCGATCAACATGGACAAGTTGAAGAAATACTATCCCTGAGAGGCTCGCTAGGCCGAAAACCCGAAAGGGCGACCTAGGCAAAACTCAGAGCACAAAAAATTTGAAAATATAAAAATTGAGTTCGCAAGGTTGAAAACCCGCAAAGGGCGGCCTTCGCAAAAGTTAGAGCGCAAAAGGAGAGTAAAAATACCCGAGCGAACCTAAGCCTGAACTACGTAAGACTTGATTCCCATCTTTGGGATAAGTAGGCAGCTTCATCTTGAAGTTCAGTCGCAATCTTTTCCCCGATCAACTTTGTCCATTCTGATCATCTCAGTCATCTCTATTCATCAGCATTTATTGTGATCTCCGGTACAGTGCTATTCAGACTAGGGGCAACTTTCCGTTGCAATGAAGTGTTGCGGCATCATCCAGACTAGGGGCAACTTTCCGTTGCTATGAATTGCCGAGGCACTTTTCAGACTAGGGGCAACTTTCCAGTTGCTAGGATTCGGGGTTGTGCATCTCAGTGACAGATCTCAGGTGTGTCCAGTTCTGATCCATATCGAAAATAGTTTTGAAAAGTTTTAATGAAAGTTGACTTTGTTCAAATTAATCTTTTCACAACTAAGACCATTTTTGGACCAAAGCGGAGAATTTTCAGTACCACAACCTTCAATTTCATTGATTTCAAAACAGAGTTCTTTTGCTCTTGCATACAATTGAAGTTGCTTTTTATTACACTCATAAAGAAAACTTGAAAGTACTAATAAAGCAATAAATCTGGGGCATAGTCAAGTCAGGTGTCCCTGCGCCCCCTTCCAGAGCTGGTTGAAGCCTCTGATGCTAACCTAGGCCCAACCTGTGCCTCCTCATTGAGCCAATCCCAGCACTCGTCAGATAAAGTGCAACTGAAAACAGGGGCGGGGGACAAGAGCTCTCTGGTCCTCCAAGCTGTAATATGCCGGGCAAGATGTGCACCTCGGACTGGGAATGTAGCCGGATATTCTATCCCCTCTGGAGGGCAAGTCTGATCATGGCCGAACTGGCGCAGAATACGGAATGGGAAATAGAATACACAGTGAGTCAAGCCGATCAGACGAATCCCGGTATCCTGAAACATGCTATAGCTCATCGCCGGGAGATTGAGCCAGGGGCAGCGCCACGCAATGCGATCTGCCGACAAGTTGCACATCCATTCAAACCACCAGCTCTCATCAGGAGCATTGACTAGGCGTTGCCGAAAGAAGTAGCCACGGGCTGAGTAAGCAGGGCAAGAGTCCACAACTTGCAATTTATCCATCAGCCATATCTGGGGAGGGATGAAAAATGAGAGAATAAAGAATAGAGAGATGTGCGATGAGAGAAAAGTAAGATAAGGGTTTTGTGAGAAAAAACCGAGCCCGAGGGCCGAGTGATGTGAGCAAATACATTTGGGAGCTTGGGTGGGAAACATTACCTGTAGCAGTAGTGGACTCCCCGCAAACCTGGTTGTCTCTTGGCGGTAGAAGGCATCTAGACCCATCAGTGTCTCGGCCAAAGTCAGGGCCATAATAACTCTTTCCTTCCCTCAAGCCTTGGGCGACTTCAATCAAATGGATGTTAGCTCCTCCGGAGCCCGAGACAAACAGAAAATGGGATAGCATGCACAAGCAGAGGGCATGTTGCCGGAAACCTTGCCAATGACGGTTGCTGCGGTCACCGGCATCGGAGAATCGGTAAATCAGGCTCGGGATATCCAACATCCCATTACAAATCAGTGATCGAGCATCATGCGCGTTGAGACCGCACATCCGCCCTAAAGCTTGGGCGTGGCCAAAACGAGATTGAGGCAAGATCTCTTCTGAGCGTTCGGACTCCATCAAGATTTGAAAATCTTCAAAAGTAGGACATACCTCTTGCCCTCTGAAGCTGAAGATGTGCGTCACCGGGTTCCAAAACCTCGCCGCCGCATGGAGGAAAGGAAGATGCAGTGGAGTCCGCCTCAACGTAAATAGTGCATTCAAGCCGAAACCCCGGAAATTCAACTTCTCCGAGCCATCCAAAGAAGAAATCCAAGATGTGAGATTTTCTGTGAGAAATGCCTCCATTTTTGTGAGGAAAGGTGATGAAATGAATAAGTTCCAAGGGTGGGGCTTTTATAGAGGGGCAAAACACTATTCAAAGGACACGTGTCAAATTTCTGGAGGTTACGGGGGAGGTGGCCGGCCGGCCATCTATTCTAGTAGGCCGGCCACCCTCTAGTCTCCAACTGCAAAATGTTTTCGGCCGCGCGTTGGTCCTGTTTTGCCCGCCGGAAGGAAGTTCGAAGCACTTTCATGCATCGGGAATGTCGAAGGCCTCCATTTCTCTCAATTACGGGTACGTTCCATCATCCGGATTGTCCGTCCGAAGTATGCTTTGTTATATTTTTGCTTATCGAGTTGTTGTTTTGTTTATCGAGTTGTAAGTTTTGTCGAGCTGTCGCATTTTATGTTTTGAGTTGCTACCTTTTGTTTGCGCAATTTTGTTAAGTCTTGTCTATTGAGTCGTTAACATTGTTGTACTTTGCTTATCGAGTTGTAAACTTACTAAGATTCTGTTATTTCTTAGTAAGTCGGTTTGTTTTGATTTGTTGCGTCGGTTCATTACCTGACCCGGTGAATACACAAGGCACATTTTCATTCAATTCCATTTTGTGCAAAATGATGCGATGAGATGCTAAGAATTTCAAATACAAACATCTTTTCAAAAGCTGTTTCATTCCATCATGTTTTACAACAAATAAAGGTACAAGTTTTACTGAAAATAAAACTGCCTAACAATGTGCAAAGTGCTACAAACTACTAGCCAAAAAGTAGAAATAAAGCAGGAAATAACATCAGTATCCTCGGGAACGGGAATGAGGAGGCCCTCTCATCCTCTTCTGCGGGATAACCTCTGCACCATCATCACCATCCGGATCAGAGCTATCATCCTCCGGATCCCCCTCAGGCTCGCCTCCGCTCCCGGAACCAAGACCGGAGCCTCCTTCCCTGACACGCGGTCTGCGACCTCCTCCTCCTCGTCCTCGACAATGGGTGCCCTGCGTCTGCGAGACGACCCTGCTCCTCGAGCTCCTCGGTAAGGCCTGGATGGCCCAGCTCCTCGAGTCCCTGTACCTCGAACAGGTCTAGCACCTCGACCTCTCTGAGAAGGCCTGGGTGGCCCGCCCCGTGTCGAAGCATATACGGGAGGCATCTGAAAATGAAAAGTGCAATACATCAGGTCAAACATAAAAAGCAGATGCAAATACAGTATGTGAATAGGGTGTGTGTCAGATGTGTTCTACACAGTCTATCAATACAGCAGAATGTTTAAAGCCAGAGCATTAACAGAAATATATGACAAATGCAAGAGAGATGAAGGGTACCTGGAAGCCCATGACGGACATCTGTGCCTCTCTACGCAGGACCATTCCCTCAAGTGAGGCCACCATCCCGAGCATCTGATCTATGTACTCAACTGGAGGCTACAGACACAAATGCAAAACTATCAGTAAAGGAATGGATATCCAAATGTCCGACTGATAAATCAAAGCTGTAAAACATACCGGTGGTGAATCAGGGTCTCTGGCATATCTGTGACCAGGCGTCGGAGGCTCTATAGGGATCGGAATCGGAGAAGTAGTCCCATACTGCCAACTCATCAACTCGGTCGGCATATCTGGCCACCCAGGATGATCGAGAGTCGGAGGAATCGGAGGAATCGAACTACCTCTACCTCTAGATGCACCAGCCCTGCTAGAAGAGGGGATGTCTGTAGCACGGGCGCGACTCGAAGATGGTGCGCCAGTAGGCCTCAGTGGCGGAGCCCGCACTCCCGTCAGGGGGGGCATCAGATATATACGGCGATAGGTGGCGTAGTCCCCATCTATGAGATGTAATAAAGCATCAGTGCCCTGCATATCCCTAGTGACCTCCTCAGTAGAAAGTCTATCGGCAGTCCGCATAGTGGGTGGAGGCACAGCAGGAGGGTCCTGAGAATCATACCCCCACACCTGACGCTGAAAGCGTTCCCCCAGGAACCAGGCCCTACCGACTGGTCCCTCGAGCAGGAACCTATACTGGGAACTAGTCGACCCTCCGGGATATTGATTCTCGAGATCATCGCCGAAGACGGCCCAGGGCTGCCAAGTGATCTGCGGATAACCAGTGCATAAATCCATCAGAAATCAGGATATACAAAGCAGATCAAAGATGAAAATGAAAAGAACTGAGAGTTCTGAAATACCTCTATCGCTCGCACGGTGTCGAAATACTGTCGCAGGTGGAAGAGAGTCTCTCGAGGCCTCGATAGGTGCTCGCCCTCAAACATCAATGAATACGGAGTCATAGGAGGTCCTGCCACCTCCATCTCCGGGGCCAATGTGGGGAAATATGCATACACCCATAGCTGAGAAAAGCAGTGTGGGATGTGAATACAAGGTGCTAAAAGGCAAAATGCAGAATGCAAAGTGCGCCGTGTGTGCAGTGAACAAGTAAGGAGGAGCAAAAATGTAAATCAAGAGGACAGAATGTACCTCCCAGGCTCTCCAGTAGCCGCCGAGTAAGTCCCCCCGTGTGCGAGAGACTGCGCTCATGTAACAATAAAGGGTAGCCAGGCCAGCGCCGCCCCAATCATACTGACCGACCTGTGATAGGTCTGCTAGAGCGCTCAGTAGATACAACCCTACCATGTTCCCTCTATCGGTGAACAGGGTGGTGCCAAAGAGGTACATGAGGAAGCCGCGGGTGTACTGCTCAACCTCCTCGGAAGACTCAGGCTCCATCTGTGGCCGCCGGAAATGGGAAGAGAACCAAGTATACCGGACTCTCCCGGAAGCTCTGTCTACAGGCGGGAGTGCCCCCAATAGATGCATCCAAGCAGCCTCCCACTGACCCATATCTTCGTCATAGGGAATGGGTCCACCGCTTATGTCTAGGCCGGTGAGTACAGCAAAGTCCAGTGGGGTCATGGTCATATCCCCGGTCGCAGAAAAATGGAAAGAATTGGTGGTGTCCCACCATCTCTCCGCCAGAGCAGCAAATAATGTCCTACTGATAAGACAGTGAGATAAGCCCCTGCAGAATGGCCCGAATCCTGCAAAGTCAACCAAGTCCCGGACAGCTTCCGGAAGCTCAGCATACCACTCCCTCGCGGCAGTGGAGCCATATCCTCGTACTGTGCGAAAGCCAGCCTGCATTTAGAATGAATGCATGTATCAACAAATGAAGTGAAAATGAGCTGTGTGCAAATGAAGTGAAAATGAGCCGTGTGCAAATGAAGTGAAAATGAGCTGTGTGCAAATGAAGTGTTTTGGGCTGCGTGTTCAAATTTCAGAAAATTAGTGGGCTGTGTGTTCATTTCAAATCTGGGCTGTGTGTTCAGTGAAATTTGGTATTTGGGCTGCGTGTTCAAATTTCAGAAAATTAGTGGGCTGTGTGTTCACCTCAAATCTGGGCTGCGTGTTCAGTAAAATTTGGTATTTGGGCTGCGTGTTCAAATTTCAGAAAAATTTGTGGGCTGTGTGTTCACCTCAAATCTGGGCTGCGTGTTCAGTAAATTTGGTATTTGGGCTGCGTGTTCAAATTTCAGAAAATTAGTGGGCTGCGTGTTCACATCAAATCTGGGCTGTGTGTTCAGTAAATCAGAGTTTTGGGCTGCGTGTTCAATTCTCAATCAGTGGGCTGTGCGTTCACTTCAAATCTGGGCTGTGTGTTCAGTAAATCAGAGTTTTGGGCTGCGTGTTCAATTCTTAATCAGTGGGCTGCGTGTTCACTTCAAAATCTGGGCTGCGTGTTCAGTAAATTTGTGTTTTGGCCTGCGTGTTCAAATCTTAATCAGTGGGCTGTGTGTTCACTTCAAATCTGGGCTGCGTGTTCAGTAAATCTGAGTTAGGGCTGTGTATTCTACTCTTAATCAGTGGGCTGTGTGTTCACTTCAAATCTGGGCTGCGTGTTCAGTAAATCAGAGGTTAGGGCTGTGTGTTCTACTCTTAATCAGTGGGCTGTGTGTTCGCTTCAAATCTGGGCTGCGTGTTCAGAAAATCAGAGGTTAGGGCTGTGTGTTCTACTCTTAATCAGTGGGCTGCGTGTTCACTTCAAAATCTGGGCTGCGTGTTCAGTAAATTTGTGTTTTGGGCTGCGTATTCAAATCTCAATCAGTGGGCTGTGTGTTCACTTCAAATCTGGGCTGTGTGTTCAGTAAATCAGAGTTTTGGGCTGCGTGTTCAATTCTTAATCAGTGGGCTGCGTGTTCACTTCAAAATCTGGGCTGCGTGTTCAGTAAATTTGTGTTTTGGGCTGCGTGTTCAAATCTTAATCAGTGGGCTGTGTGTTCACTTCAAATCTGGGCTGCGTGTTCAGTAAATCTGAGTTAGGGCTGTGTATTCTACTCTTAATCAGTGGGCTGTGTGTTCACTTCAAATCTGGGCTACGTGTTCAGTAAATCAGAGGTTAGGGCTGTGTGTTCTACTCTTAATCAGTGGGCTGTGTGTTCGCTTCAAATCTGGGCTGCGTGTTCAGAAAATCAGAGGTTAGGGCTGTGTGTTCTACTCTTAATCAGTGGGCTGTGTGTTCGCTTCAAATCTGGGCTGCGTGTTTAGAAAATCTGAGTTCTGGGACTGTGTGTTCTACTCTTAGTCAGTATGTGCTGTGTGCTCATTTTCAACTTCGGGCTGTGTATTCCAGGTATCAATGTTTGAGCTGTGTGTTCAATTTCTAACTAATGTGTACCGTGCGTTCACAATTATTCAATGAGCCGTATGTTCATGAAATTCAAGTGGCTAAGTCACATGCTCAGGATGCAAGTACTATGTCGTAAGCTAAACTGTGTGTCTAAGCATGGCAAAGGTACAAAATGCACGAAAGATACAGAAAATAAAGTAAAATACCTCTGCATCGTGGGAGAGGTGCTGCTCCGGCTCTCGCAGAAGAAGATCCCCTGGTACCCGATCGTTGAACTCGGTGAAATGACGAAAAGTGGCTCGCGGAAGCCTATGTACCGCTGGGGCATATCGGTCGGGAACAAAAAGACGAACCCTCGGAGGCAATGACATAAAATCAAAATCGTCTCCGGCACCTGGAGGACCTCCACCGTGAGGGAAATGACCCGCCATGTCAAGAAATCTGCAAAGAGAAGCAAAAATGAGCAAAATGAGCCAAATTGGAAAAAGTCAACAAAAGTCAACTCTCGGGAAATGAAAAAGTCAACAAAAGTCAACTCCCGGGAAAATCTTCCAAATATTGAGACAAACTTACCTCAAGCCCCGGAATCAAAATTTAGTCGGCTCAAAATGCTTAACGCTGGAAGATTTTGCGAAAACAACTTGCGTAGAAGGCCGGAGGGCGCGTATAAAGTGCCAATCTGAAGGAGAAAATGGTCTAGGGAGCAAAGGAAGGAGTTTTCACAACTTTGGGTGTGATTTCGGATTGAATGGAGGTGTGTATATATAGAAATGGCCGAAATGACCAAAATGCCCCTGCTTTTGGCAGGTGGCCGGCCGGCCACCTTTTCTGGCTGGCCGGCCCCTCTACTTTTTTGCCCTGGCCGATGGCCTCTCCTAGGGAAATGGGCTGGCCGTTGGTGGTCCCCACCCCCTCCCCTACCTCTCTGCAAATTTTCAGGAAAATCGGAGTTCCCGGGACCCAAAAAAGTTCAAGAAAAGTGCACTTTCTGGCGCCGAACTGCTCCGCCGGAACTTCAACTACAGTTTCTGACATGTGTCTCATCATTATTCATCAAAATCAGAGTGTATCCTTTTTAAACATATTGTGACCTCTCCGGGAGGTGAATCAAAGGCCGCGATCGGGTTGCCGTCGCCGAAATGCGCGTTTCCCAGCTCGTTGTTGTGCAACAAACGGGCACCCTGATTTGTACTCATTTTGCATTATTTGGCTCATAATTTGCATTCTTATGAATATTTTGCATTGTCATGCATGATTTCTTGATGTAGAATACTTTTGTGCTTGAGCATACGTTGTCACGCATTATCTTTTCTTGCATTGCGATGCATTCACTCTCCGACACTGCGTGTGTCAAACTTTTGGAATCATAGGAATCACATTGAATATATGTTGTTAGCATATTGTTCTTGTTGAATTTCTCTATTTTATAGGCACGATATTGTATGTACGGTTCATTTGAGGCTGGTGCGACCAGACGAATCGCGCAGGTATCGTATCTTCTCCGTGTGAGACGTGACGAGAATTGAATAATTCTCCGCTTTCCGAACTGCATGAAATGTAGTTGTTGCTTTGCATTCTTGCTTAGAACTGTTGCATCTATTTGTCAATACTTGCTTCATTACAGCTTGCTGCACTTGCATGATCACCTGGCTCCGTGCCTATCATTTGCATTTTGCCCCCTTTGCCTGAAGGCACGCCTGCGGGCACACATATCTTTGTTCATCTTGTATGATTGTCTAAGTCTTCGGCCTTGTCAAAAATGGGTCGTCTCTGGGCTTTGACATTCACTCTCGTCACTTCCTGACTTCCGAGTTCTGTCAAAGAGGGGCAACTGTAGACACCCCATTTTTGACCGACCGTAAGACTCAGACGTCACCGATTGAGCGCTCGGTGATGTTGCATATTGTGCTCGTTCAGAAGTCTCAGAGTCGCGGCCGCGCGCCCTGCCTCCGGACTTCCGAACCCTCTTCTGTGCCTTGTCTCGGTTTGCGAACCAGACTCGGTTTTCTCTGTTTTCTTTCCTGAGGGAAGCGAGTGGTCCCGTAGACTATCTCCTGGTGGCCGTGAGCTACTTTTCGTGGCCGTAGGCCATTTTGCCCATTTCGGAGCCCGGTTCCCGGTTTTCGGAGCCATCAGGTCGTGTGCCCCGGTTCGGGACCGCCCAACCATCTCCGATTTCTCCGATTTTTGACAAGTGCCTCTGTTTTATCATTACGAGGAACCCTGGGGCCTCTGATGCCCACTTCGTGGCTGTACACCACTTTCGGTGCCTGCAGCCGGTTTTCGGGACCCCGAATCGCGCGGTTTGGGCCCCGAGCATTCGTTTTGTATCAATTTTTGTTCAAATTTGGCAAGTGCCTTCTGTTTTATCATTACGAGGAACCCTGGGGGCCTCTGATACCCACTTCGTGGCCGTACGCCACTTTCGGTGCTTACAGCCGGTTTTCGGGACCCCGAACTGCCCGGTTTTGGCCCCGAGCTTTCATTTTGTATCGGTTTTTGTTCAATTTTGGCAGGTACCTCTGTTTTAGCATCAAGAAGATCACTGCAGGGTGGGAGGCCAGCAATTGTTCCAGAAAACCAGTTTCGCTTCTCCGGCGCCCGTTTTGCTCACTTCCGGGCCAATGTTGAACACCCTGGGGATATTTTTCTTCCAACCAAAGCTACATATTTGTGATGAGGGGACATGGGAGGACCCTAAAAGTGCATGGTCGGCCAGTAATTGTGAATTTCATTTTTGAGCCTCTCCTTCAAATGCAATGTTGTGACTCCTGCTTCAGAGTTGCCAATTTTTAACCTTGGAACCTTATTCTACACACATGGGAGGGACACCAAAAAGTACTGGTCGGCCAGTAATTGTTGCTTTCATTTTTGAGCCTCTCCTTCAAGTTCTATGTTGTGACTCCTGTTTCAGTGTTGCCAGATTCCAACCCTGGGGCCTTATTCTACACACTTGGGAGGACCCTAAAACATGGTGGTCAGCCAGAAATTCTTGACTTCATTTTTGGGCCATGGCCGGCCGGCCAGGGTGAGTGGCTGGCCGACCAGTTGGGGTGGCCGGCCGGCCACCTTCTAAAAAGTTACCTGGTCGGCCAGCTTTCTGCTTTTCCACCCTTTACAGCTGTCCGGATATTTTTCAAAATATCCCAGCCCTCCGGGGGATGTTTTGGGAGGGAAAGCTTGCCTCCATTTCCCTCCCCTTTTACACCCTTTCTTGCCTATTTAAGGGGCTGGACAGCTCCTTTGCTAGGGTTAGAACATTTGATCTCAAAAGCCTCTCTCCCAAAACCTTCATTTCCATAGCCAAAAATCCTAAAAACCTTCAAGTTCCTAGCTCTTCTCTTCATCAACCCTAAGCCTCACCATCACCACTACCATTCCAGCAGCAAAGGAAGGTTCTTCAAGGGCTAAGAAGCAACAATTCAAGCCAAGAGGTAGCAAAAGTTGGATCTTCAAGGGTAAGTCTCAAATTCCATCTTTTGTGACATTTTCTTGCTTCCTATTTCTACCCTACTTGCCTACTGTTTTGGGCTCCGACCCCTACTGGTTTTAGGCTCATTTTGAGCCCCTCTACAACATTGTAGAAGGGCTCAACCTCATTTGAGAGCCTCATGATACACTTGCTTCAATATCATTCTTTAGGTCAATAATTTGCATGCTTTATTTGACTTATGAGTGATCTGATTTCGAGCTTGATATAAACTGTGAGTGGGCCTATTTTGAGCCCCTCTTCAACATTGAAGAAGGGATCAACCATGTTTGGCCTCTCTATCATGCACTTTCTTTGTAATCCTCCATATTTACCGTAAAATTGCATGATTTATTTGGCCTATTTTTGATCTGATTTGGAGTATCTTATGAACTAATATTGTGCCTATTTTGAGCCCCTCTTCAACATTGAAGAAGGGCTCAACCTAGTTTTCATGCTCTGCATACCACTTGCTTTGAATTCATGTTCTATTCTTGCCTTTGCATGCTAGTTTTAGCTCATGAGTGATCTGTTTTCGAGTATGCAATATACTGTGATTGGGCCTATTTTGAGCCCCTCTTCAACATTGAAGAAGGGCTCAACCATGTTTGGCCTTTCTATCATGTACTTGTTTTGTAATTCCCTCAATTTACCGTAAAATTGCATGCTTTGTTAGGCTTGCTTAGATTCTGTTTTGAGCCTTCATCAGGCTTAGAAAGTGTCTTATTTTGGCTCATTCTTCATGTTTTGTTAAGGGTCCAAAGTTGTTTGGTGCTTCCATGCATGATCTATCATTATAGCCTTCTTTTGATCCATATATTGCATGCTATTTTGAGCCTATCTACATACTGATTTTGGAGTTGTCATTCACTGTAAATATGCATATTTTGGGCTCCTCTTCAAAGTTGTAGAAGGAAATTTTGTGGTTTGAATTTTCTATATACCACTTGCTTTGTAATTCTCCTCTTTTCCCCCATTTTTGCAAGCTATTTTTGCCATGCTTGTGATCATTGTTGGGCCATGTTTTGTACTGAAAAGATGCTTTTTTTGGGGCTGCCTTGCTACTTTTTTTGCTTTCATGTGCCATTTTTGCATGTTTAGCATAGCCGTAGGCCATTTCGGGTACTTAAAATCACATTTCGGGATGATTTCATGCATTGATTGTCAGTTCGTATCATTTCGGGGCTGTTTTCCCCTTCATTTAGCTGCTGAAATTTGGTTTGCATGCTTGCATATCATTTTCCATGTCTTTTCATGCCTTAGTGCATTGCCTCGGTTGGCGTGCCCGTGGGCACGCACTTCGAGGCACTCCGTTTTCATTCATTGGCTTCCTATGTGAGTAGGCTGAGGCTCTCTCATGTTGGTATAAGCCCATCATTACATTTCTGTACCATTTTCATGCTTGTATATCATCGCCTCGGTTTGCGTGCCCGTGGGCACGCACTTTGAGGCACCTCTGTTTTATGCGACGGCCTCTTATGTGAGTGCGGCTGAGGCCCTCTCATGTAAGTGTAAGCCCAATTTGCATTTTCATGCCATTTCTTGATTCTATATCATCGCCTCGGTTTGCGTGCCCGTGCGCACGCATTTCGAGGCGCCTCATTTTCATCTCTTGGCAGCTTATGTGAGTGCGGCTGAGGCTCTCTCATGTTAGTGTAAGCCCAATTTGCATTTTCCATGTCATTTGCATTGCGTATGCCAGGCACTTCATTTTTTTATCCGAAGGCATCTTATATGAGTGCGGCTGAGGCTCTCTCATGTTAGTGTAAGCCCAATTTGCATTATGTATGTCATTTTTAGTCTCATTGCATTCTGTATACCATTTCCTCGGTATGCGTGCCCGTGGGCACGCATTTCAAGGCATCTCATTTTAGTCTCATTATGGATCATATTTCATGTCATTTCATGCCTGTATGTCATCGCCTCGGTTTGCGTACCCGTATGCACGCATTTCGAGGTATCTAATTTTCATAGCATTGTGCATGCTATATCATATGTTAGTTGCATTTCATGCATACCATGCATATTGCACGGGAAACGAGGCACGTTTCGTACTCTGAATATCGGAACGGATCTCAATTCCCAAGTCACCGACACTCCGGATCCCCCATGATGGAGTTAGGTTTTCATTGTAGCATTCATCTGCATTCATCCTATATTGAGTTGTGCAATTCGGCTCCTCGGCCATCATGCATCGATGTGCATGATTGGTGGCACGAGGATCGAGGCATGCATATATTTGTGAAATACATTGCTATTGCCCTTTTCCTGCTCTCTGTTGCAGCAAAACCCAGAATCAGCAACTTTTTCGGAGTCTGGCACGCATTTCGAGGAAGGTTGCAAACAGAGGCTAATTGGGGCATCCCAGTGGATTTCCGCGCAAAGTAGCCCAAACATACATCATTCATCAGAAGCAAGGCAGTCCCTGGCTTGCATGCCAGTTTACAGTTTTTCTTAGTTAAAAATTAATTAGGAATTTGTATATTATTCGGACTGCATATTTTGGACTGTAATATTCTTTTATTCGGACTGTATATTTATTTGGACCCTCTGCGCGAGGGCATAATTATAATAAGTGTGGGTGAGTGTGATGTATGTCTTCCAACCCCACGTCTTTCTCCCTTTTATTTACCTGCTTACAATGGTTAGATATAGGGCATATTTCAATTAGCATACAGTATGACAGCATGTTTGCATCATTCATCTGTTTTGCATGCACCGTGCTCAGCGCATCATACAAACTGCATTTGTATTTCAATTCCAAGTTGAATACGTGTTAGTTGTAACATTTCCATATGCCATGTTTAGAATAGCCGAGCCTACTATAGTTTGCATTTTTGCATGTGTTGCATTAGGCAATTCTGTATACTTAGGAACCATGCATGGATTTCTAATCGGTTTTTGTTTTGGCTTGGAGTACTCGGTGAGTTTTTATGCTTTAGCATCCTTACATGCGTGGGAGTGTTGCCATGATAGCATGCTTGCCATGAGGCTATTTGCTTATGTGATATAACTGCCTTGAATGCCTGTGGGTGGAGGTGAGTTATCTGAATTGGAGCAATTCGTCAATTGTTTGTTTTAAGCCCACTAGATAGTGGCAAAATCGCTGTTTTCTAAGTCCACCCGAGGGTGGCAAATCCATGTCTTAGCCTACCTGCGGGTAGCACCATCAAACCATTTTCTAGCAAACAAACATGAAATGTTTTGTTCCAATTCAGACGGCCCAATCTATACTTGTTTGCTGCGAGCATCACATAGTAACCTAGGCTAATAATCGGAATAAGAACTCACAATGTTTTCAAAAACAGATATCATGGTTAGTAGAGGCCGGTCTTTGACCGGGCGAGCGGGGGTGCTCACGATGTGACCTTCCCCAATCGTACCCAAGTTCCCGAGCCAACTTTGGTGATGACGGACACGTGGCCTTTTGGCACCGAGTCAGGGTTCCTAAATTTCCCATTTTAAAATATTTAGGTGGCGACTCTGTTATCTGGCAAAGCAGTCCATGTTTGGCACTTCTTTCAAAAACCTATTTTTCTCAAAAACGATTTGCCGGATTTGGACTCTTTGGTTCAAGATTGAGAACCGCAACAAAATCGAGTCCGAACTGTAGCGAGGTCCCTCGCGGGCTTGTTACAAAGACTCATACACTTTATTCGATGCAAGGAAAAATTTGTAAAGGTGTTGTCAATGCACTTGAAGATGATACTTCTACTGAATTGTGGCACAAACGGCTTGGCCACATGAGTGAAAAGGGGCTACAAGTATTGTTCAAGAAAGAGCTTCTACCCGGTTTGAAAGGTACACATCTTAAAACTTGTGTTCATTGTTTGGCGGGTAAACAACATAGAGTTTTTTTTTCATAAAAATGTTGCTTCTAGAAAAGAAAATGTGTTGGAGTTAATTCATTCGGATGTTTGTGGTCCTTTAAAAGTTAGAACACATGGTGGTGCACTTTATTTTGTTACTTTCATTGATGATTATTCAAGGAAAGTTTGGGCTTATCTACTAAAAACTAAAGATCAAGTTCTAGAAGTATTTAAGCATTTTCAGGCCATGGTTGAAAGAGAAACATGGCAGAAATTGAAGTGCATCCGAACAGACAATGGTGGTGAATACATTGGGCCATTTGATGAGTATTGTCGCAGCCAAGGTATTCGGCATCAAAAGACAGTTAAGAAGACTCCTCAACAAAATGGCGTTGCCGAGAGGATGAACCGCACCATTGTGGAAAGAACAAGGTGTTTGCTTTCACAAGCTAAATTGCCAAGATCCTTTTGGGGTGAGCAATGAGTACAGCGGTTGACTTGATCAATTTATCTCCTTGCTATCCTTTGAATGGTGATGTTCCTGAAAGAGTTTGGACTGGCAAAGATGTGTCTTATGAGCACTTGAGAGTGTTTGGTTGCCGAGCTTTTGTTCACATTCCAAAGGATGAGAGGTCCAAGCTTGATAGTAAGTCAAGACAATGTATTTTTCTTGGCTATAGGCGTGATGAATTCGGGTCTAGATTATGGGATCCGGTCGACAAGAAAGTTATTCGAAGCCGTGATGTTGTGTTTCTTGAAGACCAAACAATTGAAGACTTTGGTAAAGGTGATCAACCGGAGCAAAAAACTAGTGATCTCATTGACATGGATCCATCTCCTTCATCTCCAGTTGATGATGAAAATGGGGGAGATGTGCAGCCACCTATTGAAGATGTGGATGATGATGCTAATCCTAATGAAGTTGAGCCAGAAATTGAGGAAGAGCATCCAACTCAAGAACCGCTACCACAACTTGAGTTGAGAAAATCTACAAGGGACCGACAACCTTCAAGAAAGTATCCTCCCAATGAATTTGTGTTGATTTCTGATCAAGGGGAGCCGGAGAGCTACCAAGAAGCAATTGAGCATGCAAAGAAAGATGATTGGAAAAAGGCTATGGAAGAGGAGATGAATTCCTTACTTGAAAATCACACTTATGATTTAGTGAAGTTGCCTAAAGGGAGGAAAATTCTGAAAAATAAGTGGGTTTTCAAATTGAAGAATGATAGGAAGAATCTGAGGTACAAAGCATGTTTTGTAGTGAAAGGCTTTGGGCAAAAGAAAGGTATTGACTTTGATGAGATTTTCTCGCCGGTTGTGAAGATGTCTTCTATTCGGGTTGTACTTGGCATGGCTGCAAGTATGAACCTTGAAGTTGAACAACTTGATGTGAAGACCGTATTTCTTCATGGTGATCTTGAAGAAGAAATTTACATGGAGCAACCGGAAAGTTTTGTAGAGAAAGGGAAAGAGAAATTTGTTTGCAAATTGAAGAAAAGTTTGTATGACCTCAAGCAAGCTCCGCAGCAATGGTACAAAAAATTTGACTCTTTCATGATGAATAATGGCTTTTCTAAAACCACTTCGGACCATTGTGTGTTTGTGAAAAATTCCCGGATGGCAAATTTATTATTCTTTTGCTTTATGTTGATGACATGTTAATTGTGGGTCAAGATTCTACCATGATTAACAGGTTGAAATTGGAGTTGAGTAAATCTTTTGCTATGAAAGATTTGGGACCGGCAAAGCAAATACTTGGTATGAAAATTGTTCGTGATCGCAAAGAGGGACTGATTTGGTTGTCTCAAGAGAGCTACATTGAGAAAGTTCTTGAGAGATTCAACATGGATAAAGCAAAGCCGGTTGGTTGTCCACTTGCAGGTCACTTCAAACTTAGTTCGAATCAATGTCCTACAAGTGAGAAAGACAAAGAAGAGATGTTGAAAGTTCCTTATGCTTCAGCAGTTGGTTCTTTGATGTACGCCATGGTTTGTACAAGGCCGGATATTGCTCACGCCGTTGGTGTGGTGAGTCGTTTTCTCTCTAATCCGGGTAAAGAACATTGGGCAGCGGTAAAATGGATTCTAAGATATCTTCGAGGGACTTCGAAGGTGTGTTTGTGTTTTTGGGGATGGTAAACCGATGCTTGATGGGTTCATAGATTCTGACATGGCTAGTGATGTTGATTCTAGGAAATCTACTTCGGGGTATTTGATGACTTTTGCAGGGGGAGCTGTGGCATGGCAATCTAAATTACAAAAATGTGTTGCTCTCTCAACTACCGAAGCTGAATTTATTGCCATTACAGAAGCTTGCAAAGAAGAGTTATGGTTGAAGAAATTTTGCAAGAGTTGGGTTTGAAGCAAGAAAGGTATGTGCTTTATTGTGATAGTCAAAGTGCTATTCACTTGAGTAAAAATTCTACCTTTCATTTGAGATCGAAACACATTGATGTGAGATACCATTGGATTCGTGATGTGTTAGATTCGAAATTGTTACAACTCGAAAAGGTTCACACAGATGATAATATTTCAGATATGCTGACTAAGACTTTGTCGAGGGACAAACATTTAAAGTGTCGAACTTTGGCGGGTATGGTTGATGTCTCCACCTAAGTCGGTAGGGGGAGAATTGTTGGGTATACCTCCTTATTGGAGTGTGGGACCCAATTGGTTTTGGAAAAAGAGTTTTAATTTGGCTTGGTTTAGGTATAATATATTTTTATATATATTATATTTGTGGAGGCCCAATCTAATTTGGATACAATTAGGGTTTGATTACAAAACCCTAGATTCATAATACATAATATCATTGATGTTATTTTTCCCAAGACAAAAAGGGGCGGCTACTACAAGTTGTATTGGAGAAAAAATCAACTTGGTGTTGTTTGGTTATTCTTGATTTGACTTGGTCAATCAAGTATTGGTGCTTTGATTTGTGAAGAAGTTTGGTTCGTTATTTTGGGTCTTCTTCAACTCTGATTCTGAAGATTTTGGTTCATCTATTTGGTGAGGTCTTTCCTCTTGTTTATTTGTGATTATTTGGAATTC
The DNA here is from genome assembly GCA_036172215.1 of Camellia granthamiana. Lineage (NCBI taxonomy): Eukaryota > Viridiplantae > Streptophyta > Magnoliopsida > Ericales > Theaceae > Camellia > Camellia granthamiana. The sequence continues at coordinate 32,465,553 of CM069907.1, forward strand.
ACCTAAGGGTGGTTTTGTGAGACCATTCGTGTCTCGTTTGTAATCGTTTGGAACCTATTTGGTTGATAGTGGAATCGGATTTCGATCTCGTGGACGTACCTCATATTGAGGGAACCACGTAAAAATTCTTGTGTTGCCTTTGATTTAATTTTTCCGCATTAGTTTATATTCCCATTGATTGATTTACTTGTGGGGATTCATCGATTTTCCCTAACAGATATGTCATGTATCATAAGGTTCACACAAGCAATGAACACCTTTGATTTAAGACGGCCCCCAAAAGTATGTTGTATAAAGGTTGTTTCATGCAATCTGGGGTCAACCACATTCTCTCCACCCAAACATATAGATTGCATTGAGGTAACTAGAAGCCTGCATAAAGAAAGTATATCATAGGGTATTTAAGAAATTAAATACCCCAATATATATATAGAGAAAAGTTAGGGATCATTAAATTTTTTTCATGAAAATGATCATGAAAGATTTATGATTCTTGGATTACCTTGATTAGTGTGTGGTGCTTTATTCTAAATGTAATCCAAGGGTCACAAGGCTTTTATGGTTATTTTCATAAAAAGTTTTTCATGATACCTAGTATTGCTGATATATATATATATATGCATAATTTTCGTCATGCCATAACAGTTCAAAAGTCCAAATTCATATTTTTCAAGCATATTGAAGAAATCATATAGGAGGAGAATGAAATTAGTAAATAGAGAGAATTCATCACCAATACGGACCTTAAAAATTCATGTGCATCTTCCTGGCTTCCATCGCCAATATGGCGATTAATACTTCGAATATGTGAGAGAATTCTGCCGAGAGACAAAGGGCCCCCACATTCTCTTAACATCATTATGTGTTGCTTGAGTTCACAGATAAGGCACCAATCTTTCACGCAACCTAGCATTCATGTCATAGACCAAGGACGTTATAATGAAACCAAACAAAAATTATTTGCTATAATCACCACTGACAGGAAGGAAATGTGAAAAGAGTCAAGTACAGGCTCTAGAATGTGATCTCTGGAGCAAATAGATTGTTAGAGGTCTTGTGCAGGTCAAGCACTGCAATACAAAATTGGCATAACAACTACAAAAAAGAAAGAAAGAAAGAAAGAAAGAAAATTAATTAATGAAAACGATATACTGATCCTAAGCATCGGTTATTACTAATGCTATAAATCCAAAAACAATTAAATGGGTCCAGTCCATTAGTTGTTATTGCCGGAAGTTCAATAAAGAAAAATAAAATAGTTATGAATTTGATGTGATATTTCGTCGTATTAATTATTTTATAGTGGTACTACATGTACCAATTAATGTACATACTATTGTACCAACTACAATTATGCCATTGTTACTAACCCCACCTATTATACAAATTTCAAATACTCAAAACTTATAAAATTATGCAACATTATCTGTTAGTATATTAGTTAGTACATTAATTCACACATATAGCATTATAGACAAACTTCACTTTACCCCTTGTAGTTTGGGCCGGGTGCGGATTATCCCCTGACATTCAGAAATCACCACATAACCTCCATGTGGTTTGTGGACTAAAACGGGAATGGAAGATGGGGTGACGACAATGGTTGGAGATGGGAGAGAAGGCTCGGTGATAGTTAGGGATTGGAGATGAGACAATGCTGACAGTCAAGGATGGTAGAGGAAGCAACGGCGATGATATGTGAGGGAAGGAAAAATGGTGGCTGGTCATGGTAAGGAAGAAGACGAGGTTTTATTAAAGAATGGTATAGCCATGTGAATAGAAGGGAAATAGTAGAGAGAAAAGGAGGAAGAAGCATGGCATGCCTTTGTAAATTTAAAGATGTTTAAGGGATATTTTAGTCTTAAAATGTAGCTTATTCTCTTTATGGGGGGAAATTCTATTTCCACACACCTATATACCTCAATGCACATAATTTCTCGGTGAACACACTTATTAATTTGGTTATTGATTATTTTTCTCATTCCACACATTTGATATTCCAATTATACCTTACATCCTTGTACACATACCATCTAAACCCTCTTTCCACACACATTTACCAATTTCAGTCATTGACAACTCCATTTCGAACCATTGAAGAAACAATGAAGACCCATTGACAACTCCATTGAAAACCCATTGACATCTCCATTGAAAACCTTACATTTTGACAACTCCATTAAAAACCCTTGTTTTTTTTTCCTCGGAATATTTTTGATTTTGTGCATTCAGCACTTGTTTACTGAATAAAGAGAAATAATTTGGTTGCTAACTTTTGAAATATTCACATATTTTCGGAACTTGATTTTCAAATTTCATTGTTTAATTCAAAAGTTGAACTCCGAATTTTGTACAATAATTCAGTTCTGGAGTACAACTTAAAAGAAATTCTTTTAGTGCTTCAGTGTCTTTCTAGTGCTACTAGACCCAGCAGAAGGATACACATTTAGCTTCAATCTTGAAATTCATATCCGGACTATAACATATAAATTTGAAGGAAAAAGTTAGGGATCATGAAAATTTTGTAATGAAAATGATCATGAAAAATTTATGATCATTGGATTACCTTGATTAGTGTGTGGTGCTTTATTCTAAGTGTAATCCAAAGGTCACAAAGCTTTCATGATTATTTTCATGAAAGGTTTTTCATGATACCTAGCATTGCTGAAATTTGAACTATCCAATAGCGTCAAATCCTTTCATTTCAAAGCAATAAATCAAAACAGAACGTAAAGTTCATCACAACGTACATATATCAGTGTCTATCAACAAATTCACAAATAAAAATCAAGTCTTGTTCACTGTTCTCTCACAAATTAGAGAGGACCCAACAATCTTTCTTGTATTGGGGAAAAGGGATGTTAAGAATTAACAGTTATCAAATTTATTCCACTATAAATTCAATTTGATCAGAACAAAAAGCTACTGATTCGTGAAGTTGCTTAGCATACACCACCGAGTAAATGAGAAACAATGAAGAAATTAGGGTTAGTTTTTTTTTTTTTCACTGTGCACTGAGATTTTTATGTTTTAAAATATGTGTACAAAAAAAATTTTGATATAATATTAAAAGTGTATTTTGATGTCCATAATGGTCATTTTGCTTTAGGATACAATTATTATTAAAATAATATTTCATTAAGTATGTGCATTAAGGTAAATAGATGCGTGGAAATAGAATTTCCCCTTTATTGGCGTTTGAACTACACAGTCAGTTAACTTGGATAGAAAAGTGGATGGTGTGTTTTAGTCCACAAACTACATGGGGTTGCGTGATGATTTCCGAATGTCAGAAGATCATCTGCACCCAGTCCAAACCACAGGAATAAAGTGATATTTGCCCTAGCATTATTCATTATTTTAACATATTTATCTTTTAATGCTATTTTATTCTAAAAAACCAGAAAAATCATTTTCCAAACAGGGCCATTATTTTTATTTTTATTTTTTGATTCAATTATCATTTTTTTTTTATTCAAACAGGGCCATTATGCCTTCACATGTGTCTCCTGTGTGGTTACATTGTCTAAATAAATTATTGTAATAAATAGTCAAACCATCTAAAGAGACTCGACATTTTCTGCATTCCACAGCCGAGAGAGAGAGAGAGAGAGCTAACGGTAGACTCAAATATGGGTAGTATTTGTATCCCAGTAATTGATATGAAAGAAGATTCTGTAGGACAATCAGAGAAAATAGTAGAAGCATGCAGGGAATGGGGATGTTTCAGGATCATCAACCACGGCGTCCCACCGGAGTTGATGGCGGAGATGAAGTTGGCGACGCAGTCTCTGATGGAGCTCCCGGTGGAGATCAAACGGCGGTGTTATCATCCAGTGGAAAGCCATGGGTATGTATCAGTTAACAAAGTCAATCCAGTTTATGAGAGCTTGTTGGCTTGTTATGACTCCTGTGTCCCTGGTGCTCTTGATAATTTTTTGGATCTCATGGCTGTCTCTCCTCACCTAAGGTTCTCTCTCTCTCTGTTTTGCTTCAATAATCTGCTCGGGTAACATAGACGGTTCAAATCATTTTCAAATCATTAAAATATATGTGAAATTAATAAGTCCAAAACTCCTTGAACTTAACACTCTAGTCACACTCGTTGAATGAGGGGGAATCTTTTTCTTTTAGTCGTATGATGTGTCTACCTATATGTAGTAATATTAGGAACTTAGAAAATTTATTTAAAATTTTATCAAGAAACATTAATGTAATTGGGTTTTATACACGGATTTCACAATACAATAATTAATCTCTCATTTATGGTAACTCTTCTTTTTCTAAGACGGTAGAGTATCCAATCTATATGCAATGGTACTACATGCATTAATTAATATATATATATATATTAGTATACCAATTAATGTTATGTTATTATTACGAACCCCACCTACTATATAAATTGCAAATACTCAAAACTTCTAAAATTATGTCACATCAGCTGTTAGTATATTAGTTAGTATATTAATTGGTACATCTAGCATTATTCATCTATATGAGATCACCCTTTCAACCAACTAGGCTTAGCCTAGTTGGCCACCATGCCTTCCTTAGGGCTTAGTCCCAAGGAGATCATGGGTTCAACTCCCCTTAGGGGGGTTGAATTAAGGGAGGGCAAGCACTTATGTGCTTTGCTAAGGGTGGGGAGCTTTGCTCCCATAGGTGCTAATCTAACAACTAACAACTAACATTTGCCGATCAAAAAAAAAAAAATGAGATCACCCTTTCTAATTCAATTACGGTGGTGTTACATGCACCAATTAATGTACACATTAGTGTACTAACTAGTGTTATATTACTGACCTCACCTATTATGCAATTATAAATACCTAAAACGTCTAAAATTATGTCACATCATCTGTTAATATATTAGTTAGTACCTTAATTAATCCATATATTATTATTCTTCTAATTAAAGTGGGATTACATAAAACCACCCTTGGAAGACAAAAATCATGATTCCAGAAAAATATCATGTGATCATGTCTCCGATCAATAATATTTCTTTCATGATTTGCCCATTATTATTTTATTTTTTTCGGATCATGTAAATACATAATCTCTTATTATTGGGCGGGTGAACATCCAACTTAGCTCTCGTCTAATCCACAATTATAGATCCAGTTGGGAAAGTAGGGCTCCCTATGACTGCAAAAATACATCAGTAACCTACCAAAAATTAAACAAATATAAAAATAAAAGGTTTTACCAATATTTTTTGTGACAGGTAAACAGTAGTGAAGTACTTTGAAGCAATGAATGAGCAAGCATTGGACATGGGGAGGAAGTTGGGGGAAGGGATGGGGCTGAAAGGGGATTTGTTCAAGGATTGGAGTTCCCAAATGAGGTTGAACAAATACCATTTCAACCCTGAATTTGTAGGATCATGTGCTCTGTATCTACACACAGATCCTGGATTTCTTACTATTTTACAGGATGACGAAATTGTTGGTGGACTTGAAGTTGTGCACGGAAAGACTGGTGAATGTGTACATGTTGATCCCATGCCCGACTCCCTACTTGTCAAACTTGGAGATATGGCTACGGTATGTGAAACCTCTCTTGTGGTATAGAGTTGAGTAACGTGTAGCAAACCCAACACATAATTTTTTCTTTTATTTTTATTTTTTTATTTCTATCTTAAAGTCATCTTGTACTTTTTTCAAGCTTGTGATTTTTGTGTATTATACAGATATGGAGCAATGGAAGACTTCCAAGTGTGAAGCACAGAGTCCAATGCTATGAAGGAAAGACAAGGTTCTCAACTGCTTTCTTTGTGTTTGGACCAAATGACAGAGCAACTGAACAACCACCAGAGCTGGTGGATTCTCAACATCCTCGGCTCTATAATCCTATCAATTTTGAAGAATATAGATTGCTTCGAATCTCCAACAATTTACCCACTGGGGCTTTTGAGCTCTTGCGCATCAATTCCTGAATTACATAACTAGTCACATAAAATAATCGTGGTCATCTATATCAGATGATAAGGCTATCGGAAGAGTTACAATTTTATTCAGTTATTTCAGTCATATTTTATGTGATTGATTGTGTAATCGGTTTATTATCCATACACTTATGGTTCCCACTTATTAAAGAAGCCTATATATATATATATGGGATAAGAATATCTTCACTTTTAAGTAGACTGGGCCCTCTAGAATTCTAAAATAATTTTGGACATCATAAAGAAAAAAGTTAGGGATCATAAAAAAATTTTATGAAAATGATTATGAAAAATTTATGATCTTTGGATTACCTTGATTAGTGTGTGGTGCTTTATTTTAAGTGCAATCCAAGGGTCACAAAGCTTTTATGATTATTTTCATGAATTTTTTTTCATAATACCCAGCATTACTGCATCATAAAAGACACGATTCAAATCAATTATTTCACTTACATTTTATGTGGTTGATTATGTAATCGGTTCATTATATTGATCCTACATATTAAAGAACCATATATATATATATAAGTGTCTCTTCACTTTCTAGGAGGGTGCGCATTGCGAGTTTAAGAATAAAATTATAAATCGAATAATGGATTGGCATATTGACAAATTGTGATTTGGACGGTTTTAGGCAAATTAACAAATTAAAGAATATTTTAACTAATTATTAAGCATTTGTTTAATATATAATATTAATTTGTATAATATTTTTCATATATGTAACTATTAATTTGTAAAAAAATTCACATCTTAAATCTTTCTCGCATTCATTTTTACTTCGATATTCATTAGATGTTAAAATATATATATATATTTATTAATAATAGCGAAACAAAGAGAATTCAAAGCTGGACTATGAATTTAAAAGTTAAATCCGCAATTAGCAGATAGAACAATGTAGATTGATACAAATCGGTGTAGTTTTAGTAAATTGAACGATATTTTGCACAACTCTATCACTTTTCGTCTAGTTTTATCACGAGCCTTAATTTGATGATTTATGGAGAAAAGAATATTGATAAGATAAACATAGTGCGTGATTTTGTCATCTTTGTTTTCATAAAAATGGATACGAATTATGATTTTTAAAAACGACTATTTATTTTTTTATTAAAATTAAGATAATGAGATCATGTAATTATATCCATTAGATTAATTTAATTAGTTTTATAGATACATATGCCTTAAATAAATTTAAAAAAAATAGAGCATATTATTAGAGTGAGACCCCGTATCGGCTTCTATGGACTAAATTAAAATGTTCAATCCACCTTAGGTGGTGTTTGGGAGGCAAGTTCCTAAATTTTTTTCACTAAAAGACAAAAGTTTTGCAAAACAAAAAAAACACATCCAAACAAAATATCATATCCAACCCCATAATCATTTCACTTTTTCTCTCACAAACATCACATCCAACCACATAAAAACTCAACTATCTTCTTAAACACCAAAAAAAATTTATCTCATAAAAACCTACATCTAATAAAATCTACATAAAAACTCACTTCCCAAACACCATCTAAGTGAACTATAGATAATACTAGTCCTATATGCATGTGTATAAGCTAGATGTGTGGCCACACATTATGTGTGTAAAATTTAAAAATAACTTAAAATAATTGTGACAGTTATTTAAAATAATTAAAATATGAAAATAGTGGCAATTACTATGTATGGAATTACTTTAGGAATGTAAAAGTTCATGACAAAGTTTCTATTCACTTATGTGCTTTATATAATAATATATTATTAAAATTAAATTTGTTTGGCATTGACTTGATCTAATGTATGTGAAAGAGAAGTGAATCTCTAGTGACACTGATGTAGTGCCATCTAAAGATCCTCCGATAATTAAGTTAATTCTTTTAAAATGCAACAAATCTAGAAAAATATTGAAAAGTGAGATTTAACGTTTAAAATCTTGATTACCTTATGCTTTTTTTCTCTAGCTTTTTATAGAAATTCATATGGTCATTTGGCAATGGAAACTCCATGTAATATGTCTAGGGCCGGCCTTGGGCTAAGGCTAGTGAGGCCTACTCCTAAGGTTGCCAAATTTTGGCTCAAAATATAGCCCCAAATTTTGAAAGTCTTTTATACCATTAAGTTTTAAAAAAAGATCCAATCATTATTAGAGGCCTTCCAAAACATAAAGGCCCACTAAAAAAAAGGTCCAAATACAAACATGTTATAGGCCAATATTAAAAACAAATAAAAAAGGTTAACCCAATTGAAAAAAAAAGAAAATTTATTTTTAAATCAAGTAGGCGATCTACAGCCAGCTTCACTTTTTTCTTTTTTATTATATTACTCAAAATTTTTGTTTGATAAATATGTATAAGGGCTCCTCTTGAAACTTCGCCTAGGGCCCTAAAAAATTCAGGGCCGGCCCTGAATATGTCATATGTGCATCATTGAACCGTGTCAAAAAAACTCTTAAAATTGAAATAAAGGAGCTCCTAGTTCAAAAATATACGATAACAAATTGTGGGCTTGTTTGGTTAGTGTTTGGGAAAAAAATTTCAGAAATTTTCTCTACAAACAAATTTCAGAAATTTTCTCTACCAAACAAATTTTCCCAAAAAAATTTCCCAAAACACACAAACCAAACAAATTTTCCAAACAAATCTCTCTCACACACACATCAAATCAATCACTTTTTTCCAAAACTCTCTCTCAAAACAATTTTCCAAAACAAATTTCCCAAAACACCAAACCAAACATGTTTTCGTACTTTTTTTTTTCCAAAACATGTTTCTGAAACACAAACCAAACAAGCCCTGTGTGTCCGTAATCAAATTCTTTTGAATATATTGATATACAAGAAAATTGCAACATGCAACGGTTCGGGGTGTTTTGAGGTAGGCAAATGTTAACATGTGATTTTTGCCACTAATTAAGATGTATTTAATATTGTATTAGTTTATTTTGAATTTAGTAGATTTCTAATTTGAACTTGCCCGTTAAAATGGAAGCAATTATTATTAAAACTTCAAGATTTTTAAATTTGTACAAAGCTACTTTAAATTAATATTTTACATTAAATGCATAAAAAATAATAATTTATTAATATTTAACAAATTTTAAGACTCATTAAATATAATAAAATATCATTAATTACTTCTTAACCAAGCACGTATGTGCAAATTAGGATTTTCTCCAATATTTTCTTCTCCAGCCATCTCCAGCATAGGCCGAGGGGGTCACGTGCCCCCCCCCCACTCGTTTTGCAATTTTTATTTTTATTTTATTTTTGTTATTTTTATTTTATTTTTGTTATTTTTATGTATAAAATGTATTTCTTTTTTTTTTCTTAACATGTTTTTTGACTAATGATTTATTATACAGTCTCGTTTTGTAACTCGAATTTTATTTGACTTGAGTGGCCCGACTGCTCAAAACAACGTTGTTTTGGGCAGTTTTTTTTTTTTTTTGGCTCTTTTTGTGTGAAACAGAGAGGCGAGAGGAAGAGAGAAGGGAACAAAGAGAGAGAGAGAGAGAGAGAGAGAGAAAGAAAAGGGTTGAAGAGAGTAGTAAAAAAAAAAAAAACAAAGGGAAGAAGAGAGGACACCGGCAGCGAAAGACCTCGAGGGAATGGTAAGGAAGCTGCCATGGGAATGGTAAGGAAGCTACCATCCATATTTTTTCTTCAATTTTTAATATATTTTTTTTTTGTTTTCTTTTGGGTTTCTTTATCTGCTTTGATTTGTTTTATTTTCTCTTGCTTTCTCGCATTTTCAGGAAACATTTGTGATTCATTGTAGAAGCAAGCCAAACAAAAGAAATTGGTTGCCCATTTTCCATGAGTCTGGTCATTGAGCAAAAATGGAGAAAACTAAAAAAAACAAAAAACAAAAAAAAAAAAAAGGGAGAGAAAGATATATGAGTGAGTGGTAGTGGGTTGTGGGTTCCAGGGTAGAAAGTTTTGTCAGTTTCAATCAATCATAACTCACCCAACTCATGGAAGAAGGTGATGGGAGAGAAAGAGAGAGATAAAGATGGGATTTGGGTTGAGATTGGATTGGGTTTTTCTTTTTCTTCAAAAGCCTTTTTTGTAGGTGAAGAAAAATTCGAGACTGTGTGTGTGAGAGAGAGAGAGAGACAGGTCTGCCTTGGTCTTCTTCTTCGTCCTTCTGAAGATGGAGGAGAGAGATAGAGAAGGTGGAGAAAGAAATAGAGAGAGAGAGAGAGAGAGAGGAGGTTCGGCCCATTCGAGCCTTTGCCTCTCGAGCTACGAGGCATTTTCCTTTATTATATTATTCACAATAAGTAATTATTTGATATTTTAGAAATACTATATGACATTATTTATGTAGTAGTTTAAATTAATAGTGTAGCGAAAAATATTATAAATTGAATATAATGAACTCATTATTTTTAAGTAGTTGACATATCACTTAGTGTGATTTATGATTTTCTATACTTTGAGCATCAAGTAGGTAACGTCATATGGTACTCTAAAACTGTTTAATAATTTTCATTCAAAACACATCATTTATAAGCAAGGTCATCTCTTTAATATTTTTATGTCAAATAAAAATTAAATAGATTTTATAATAATTTGTACTATAAATGATGTGTTTTTATTTTTTTAAATTAGGAATTTTGATCCATAATTTTTTGTGCTAAAATTACAAACTTACATCATCATCTCACAACGAGCTATTCCACACTAATATATAATTTTGATTTGTTCTTATTTATGTAATTTTTATGTTTAAATTTATCTTATGAAATGATTATTATTTTAATGTTGCTTATGATTTTTTTTTAAATGAAAAATTATAATCAATAAGTGTCCCCCTCTAACCTAATTTTGTGACTTCGTCACTGCTCCTAACATTTTAATATGCAACCGATACATCAGTTTGAACTAATCCAACGAAGCCCCCTCACGCTACAAAACTTTGATCTCTATTTCTGAGAGGACATTGAATAAGTAATGGCGCCCAATCCACCATTGTTGAACCTGTATTGCTTGTGTTAGTGTATACTCCACTCATCCACTAGATAGCTTTAAATATATAGGTTAGTGTATGCTTTCGGTTCCACTAGATCCACTAGATAGATTTTTATGTATGTGTATGCTTTGTATGATTCCAGCTGTATGCCTTTGTTCCCTTTAATCTCCTATATAATGGAGACAAATCAACACATTCAAA